>SRMA01024220.1:0-114001 GCA_007224835.1 Danionella cerebrum
TCTAATGTTTCATATTTCAGCTTCCGCTTTCAACTTTTGACACTTTCAGCTTTCTAATATTTTACCCTTCAGCTTCCACTTTCAACTTTACATATTTCTACTTTACAATGTTTCAGCTTCAGCTTTCAACTTTTGACATTTTCAACTTTACAATGTTTCACCCATTAGCTTCAACTTTCAACTTTTGACACTTAAACTCTCTAATGTTTTACCTTTCAGCTCCCACTTTTAATTTTCAACACTTTCTTCTCTCTAATGTTTCACCCTTCAGCTTCCACTTTTAACTTTTTATATTTCAACTTTACAATGTTTCAGCTTCAGCTTTCAAATTTTGACACTTTTCAAATTACAATGTTTCACCTTTTAGCTTCAACTTTCAAATTTTGACACTTTTAACTTTCTAATGTTTCATCGTTCAGCCATGGAATTCAGCAATTTTAAGCATTCTCTTTCAGCTCTCTGCATTCACACGCATTTTCCGCTAGGAAATGCACTTTCTAGTTCTTCTTCTTCTTCTTCTGACAAAATTTCTGTCAGCTACTCGTCCTAGCCCGTTCGAGCTACAGCCACGAAACTTTCCACGGTCGTCCAAGCTGTTCCCACTCGAGTTGCTATATCTCTTTGGACCGATTTGATCAGCGGTTTCCGTAAAAATCGCGAATTTCGGCCCAAAAATCGCCCAAGTCATTCCCTATGGGAGCCCTAGAGTGGTGATGTCATCGCTCACTCTAACTTTGAGCAAGCTCAGTCTTGTTGCTACTTGCACTGTTTTCTCAACTAAAAATTAACCTTTACACACACATTTTATACCTAAATGGTAGAGATTTTTGTCCTCTTTCAGTTGGTGCTGTTTTCATTTTTAAAAAACACACGGTTTTTACTCCAGGTGGCCTAAACCACAAGGAGTGCACTTAATTGCTCCATTCACCTCCATTCAAAAATTCTGGTGGATTCTGTTTAAAATCTCAATCGCAGGCTATTTTTAACTCGCCATAAATCATTCAAACTTTATCACAGCTTCACAAAATTTACACCATTCTCTTCCTTAAAATCTTGGGATTCTAACAGTAAAAGAAATATTTCAATACCTCTGTTCATTCTTTCGTAATGTTTATTTGTTTGAGGGTATGGATTTCTCTAAAATGAGCAGTTACACAGAATCAAATGAAGGCTATTTGTAGCTCGCCATAACTTTTTTATTTCTAATCACACCTTCACAAAAATTACAGCATTCTCTTAGTTAGGGTCTTCTGCTTCTGACAAAGAAAGAATCATTTCGATATGTCTTACGGTTCTTCTATAATCTTTATTTGTTTGAGGCATGGAAATCGGATTTTCTCCAGCAGATTTGACATCGTTTGAAAATCTGACAGTTGAGTCAGCTGACTCGTTTAAAAATCTGGCAGTTGATAACTCCAGGTGCAAGCTGATTTCAAATAAGTAGGTCAAAGGTGTCTCATTGACTTTTAATGGCCCATTGAAATGAATGGAGCATGAACTCCATAGATCCTAATGTAAAAGAGCTTCTGTAATTGATTGACACTGGAAAGTCATACAAGCATTAAGGAAGCAAATTACTTATCAGCCCATCATTGCTTGTGAATTAACATAAATTAATTAAGCCACACCCACTTTTTGACATAACTTTCAATGTCAAATATCTTCTAAACGGAACACAGTAGAGACATGGGGGTTGCTTTATATTATTCTAAATGAAAAGTAGATTACAACATGATGTCACTAACTCCTCCATAGCAACCAAATTGTTTACCATAGCAACTATATAGCCACATCTCTATCTTGGCTTAGGAAAATGCTAGAGACTTGGGGGCTGGTAAGCTTCACCCATACTGACAGCTGAAACATATTATGTTAATGACACCTCCATAGCAACCAGACTGGTTACCATAGCAACCAACATGGCATGTCTCTATCTCAGCTTAGGAAAATCATAAAGAGATGGGGGTTGCTGTATTTTACCCGTATAGATATGGGGAGCAATATATTAGGTCAGCGACCCCTCCACAGCAACCAAACTGGTTACCATAGCAACCAATATGGCGCAGCTCTATCTCAGCTTTGGAAAGTCATAGATACATGGGGGTTGATGTATTGACATGGAGAACAATGTGTTAGGTCACTGACCCCTCCATAGCAACCAGACTGGTTACCATAGCAACCAATTTTGCATGTACCTATCTCAGCTCAGGAAAATCATAGAGACATGGGGTTGCTGTAATTTACTCGTATTCATATAGGGAACAATATATTAGGTCAGTGACCCCTCCATAGCACCCACACTGTTACCATAGCAACCAATGTGGCGTATCTCTATCTCAGCTTACGAAAGTCATAGAGACATGGGGGTTGGTGTATTTTACTCGTGTTGACATGGGAACAATATGTTAGGTCACTGACCCCTCCATAGCAACCAGACTGGTTACCATAGCAACCAATATTGCATGTACCTATCTCAGCTTATGAGAATCATAGAGACATGGGGTTGGATTATGTTATTGTTGCGGAATTGACAACATTTAAAAAAAATAGGTATTAACGGTACCAACGCAAGCCAACATCGAAGTTTGCGTGCAAACTTTAAAATCTAGTTATTCTTCTTCTTCTTCTTCTTCTTCTCTTTTCTTCTGACAAAAATTCTCAACACTACTCCTCCTAGCCCGTTCGAGCTACAGCCGCGAAACTTTCAACACACCTCAAAGCTGTTATGTAGTTTGTTGCTATATCTCTTCGGACCGATTTGACCAGCGGTTTCCGTAAAAATCGCGAATTTCGGCCCAAAAATCGCCCAAGTCATTCCCTATGGGGCCCCTAGAGTGGTGATGTCATCGCTCACTCTAACTTTGAGCAAGCTCAGTCTTGTTGCTACTTGCACTGTTTTCTCAACTAAAAATTAACCTTTACACACATTTTATATCTAAATGGTGGTAGAGATTTTGTCCTCTTTCAGTTGGTGCTGTTTTCGTTTTAAAAAAACACACGGTTTTTACTCCAGGTGGCCTAAACCACAAGGAGTGCACATAATTGCTCCATTCACCTCCATTCAAAATTTCTGGTGGATTCTGTTCAAAATCTCAATCGCAGGCTATTTTTAACTCGCCATAAATCATTCACACTTTATCACAGCTTCACACAGTTTACACCATTCTCTTCCTTAAAATCTTGGGATTCTAACAGTAAAAGAAATATTTCAATACCTCTGTTCATTCTTTCGTAATGTTTATTTGTTTGAGGGTATGGATTTCTCTGAAATGAGCAGTTGCACAGAATCAAATGAAGGCTATTTGTAGCTCGCCATAACTTTTTTATTTCTAATCACACCTTCACAAAATTACAGCATTCTCTTCGTTAGGGTCTTCTGCTTCTGACAAAGAAAGAATCATTTCGATATGTCTTACGGTTCTTCTATAATCTTTATATGTTTGAGGCATGGAAATCGGATTTTCTCCAGCAGATTTGCCATCGTTTAAAAATCTGACAGTTAAATTTCCAGCTGCAGCTGACTCGTTTGAAAATCTGGCAGTTGATAACTCCAGGTGCAAGCTGATTTCAAATAAGTAGGTCAAAGGTGTCTCATTGACTTTCAATGGCCCATTGAAATGAATGGAGCATGAACCCCATAGATCCTATTGTAAAAGAGCTTCTGTAATTGATTGACACTGGAAAGTCATACTAGCATTAAGGAAGCAAATTACTTATCCAGCCCATCATTGCTTGTGAATTAACATAAATTAATTAAGCCACACCCACTTTTTGACATAACTTTCAATGTCAAATATCTTCTAAACGGAACACAGTAGAGACATGGGGGTTGCTTTATATTAGTCTAAATGGAAAGTAGATTACAACATGATGTCACTAACTCCTCCATAGCAACCAAATTGTTTACCATAGCAACTATATTGCCACATCTTTATCTTAGCTTATAAAAATGCTAGAGACTTGGGGGCTGGTAAGCTTCACCCATACTGACAGCTAAAACATTATATTATGTTAATGACACCTCCATGGCAACCAGACTGGTTACCATGGCAACCAATATGGCATCTCTCTATCTCAGCTTAGGAAAATCATAGAGAGATGGGGGTTGCTGTATTTTACCCGTATAGATATGGGGGGCAATATATTAGGTCAGCGACCCCTCCATAGCAACCAAACTGGTTACCATAGCAGCCAATATGGCGCAGCTCTATCTCAGCTTTGGAAAGTCATAGAGACATGGGGGTTGATGTATTGACATAGGGAACAATGTGTTAGGTCACTGACCCCTCCATAGCAACCAAACTGGTTACCATAGCAACCAATATGGCACAGCTCTATCTCAGCTTTGGAAAGTCATAGAGACATGGGGGTTGATGTATTGACATGAGGAACAATGTGTTAGGTCACTGAGACCTCCATAGCAACCAGACTGGTTACCATAGCAACCAATTTTGCATGTACCTATCTCAGCTCAGGAAAATCATAGAGACATGGGGTTGCTGTAATTTACTCGTATTCATATGGGGAACAATATATTAGGTCAGCGACCCCTCCATAGCAACCACACTGTTACCATAGCAACCAATATGGCGTATCTCTATCTCAGCTTACGAAAGTCATAGAGACATGGGGTTGGTGTATTTTACTCGTGTTGACATGGGGAACAATATGTTAGGTCACTGACCCTCCATAGCAACCAGACTTGTTACCATAGCAACCAATTTTGCATGTACCTATCTCAGCCTATGAGAATCATAGAGACATGAGGGTTGGATTATGTTATTGTTGTGGAATTGACAACATTTTAAAAAAAAAGGTATTAACGGTACCAACGCAAGCCAACATCGAAGTTTGCGTGCAAACTTTAAAATCTAGTTCTTCTTCTTCTTCTTCTTCTTCTTCTTCTTCTTCTTAGAACAAAAAAAACTACCGTCAACTCCTCCTAGCCCGTTCGAGCTACAGTCACGAAACTTTCCACACACCTCAAAGCTGTCATGTAGTTTGTTGCTATGTCTTTTCGGAACGATTTGACCAGCGGTTTCCGTAAAAATCGCGAATTTCGGCCCAAAAATCGCTCAAGTCATTCCCTATGGGGGCCCTAGAGTGGTGATGTCTTCGCTCACTCTAACTTTGAGCAAGCTCAGTCTTGTTGCTACTTGCACTGTTTTCTCAACTAAAAATGAACCTTTACACACACATTTTATATCTAAATGATAGAGATTTTTGTCCTCTTTCAGTTGGTGCTGTTTTCATTTTTAAAAAACACACGGTTTTTACGCCAGGTGGCCTAAACCAAAACGAGTGCACATAATTGCTCCATTCACCTCCATTCAAAAATTCTGGTGGATTCTGTTTAAAATCTCAATGGCAGGCTATTTTTAACTCGCCATAAATCATTCACACTTTATCACAGCTTCACAAAATTTACACCATTCTCTTCCTTAAAATCTTGGGATTCTAACAGTAAAAGAAATATTTCAATACCTCTGGTCATTCTTTCGTAATCCTTATTTGTTTGAGGGTATGGATTTCTCTGAAGTGAGCAGTTGCACAGAATCAAATGAAGGCTATTTGTAGCTCGCCATAATTTTTTTATTTCTAATCACACCTTCATAAAAATTACAGCATTCTCTTCGTTAGGGTCTTCTGCTTCTGACAAAGAAAGAATCATTTCGATATGTCTTACGGTTTTTCTATAATCTTTATTTGTTTGAGGCATGGAAATCAGATTTTCTCCAGCAGATTTGCCATCGTTTGAAAATCTGACAGTTGAATTTCCAACTGCAGCTGACTCGTTTGAAAATCTGGCAGTTGATAACTCCAGGTGCAAGCTGATTTCAAATAAGTAGGTCAAAGGTGTCTCATTGACTTTCAATGGCCCATTGAAATGA
This sequence comes from Danionella cerebrum, assembly GCA_007224835.1. Classification (NCBI taxonomy): domain Eukaryota; kingdom Metazoa; phylum Chordata; class Actinopteri; order Cypriniformes; family Danionidae; genus Danionella; species Danionella cerebrum. The sequence continues at coordinate 5,892 of SRMA01024220.1, forward strand.
ATGGAGCATGAATCCCATAGATCCTATTGTGAAAGAACTTCTGTAATTGATTGACACTGGAAAGTCATGCCAGCATTAAGGAAGCAAATTACTTATCCAGCCCATCATTGCTTGTGAATTAACATAAATTAATTAAGCCACACCCACTTTTTGACATAACTTTCAATGTCAAATATCTTCTAAACGGAACACAGTAGAGACATTGGGGTTGCTTTATATTAGTCTAAATGGAAAGTAGATTACAACATGATATCACTAACTCCTCCATAGCAACCAAATTGTTTACCATAGCAACTATATTGCCACATCTCTATCTTGGCTTATAAAAATGCTAGAGACTTGGGGGCTGGTAAGCTTCACCCATACTGACAGCTGAAACATTATATTGTGTTAATGACACCTCCATAGCAACCAGACTGGTTACCATAGCAACCAATATGGCATGTCTCTGTCTCAGCTTAGGAAAATCATAGAGAGATGGGGGTTGCTGTATTTTACCCGTATAGATATGGGGAGCAATATATTAGGTCAGCGACCCCTCCATAGCAACCAAACTGGTTACCATAGCAACCAATATGGCGCAGCTTTATCTCAGCTTTGGAAAGTCATAGAGACATGGGGGTTGATGTATTGACATAAGGAACAATGTGTTAGGTCACTGACCCCTCCATAGCAACCAGACTGGTTACCATAGCAACCAATTTTGCATGTACCTATCTCAGCTCAGGAAAATCATAGAGACATGGGGGTTGCTGTAATTTACTCGTATTCATATAGGGAACAATATATTAGGTCAGCGACCCCTCCATAGCAACCACACTGTTACCATAGCAACCAATATGGCGTATCTCTATCTCAGCTTACGAAAGTCATAGAGACATGGGGGTTGGTGTATTTTACTCGTGTTGACATGGGGAACAATATGTTAGGTCACTGACCCCTCCATAGCAACCAGACTGGTTACCATAGCAACCAATTTTGCATGTACCTATCTCAGCTTATGAGAATCATAGAGACATGGGGGTTGGATTATGTTATTGTTGCGGAATTGACAACATTTTAAAAAATAGGTATTAACGGTACCAACGCAAGCCAACATCGAAGTTTGCGTGCAAACTTTAAAATCTAGTTATTATTATTATTGAGAAAATACCAGTTTTTAATGCCGATGTTTTCTTTTTTTTGTTTTTATCTGCTACACACCTTTAGATTGGACTGTAAAAATATTTTTAGACAATTAAATAAAATAAAACAGTAATGTGTTTGAAAATAACTGAGCTGGTGTCTTTCAGCTGGTCCTCCAGGAGTGTGTGTAGATGATGAAGGGAACGAACGCAAGGTAAGATGTGCTTCAAGGTGAACCACCCTTCAAACTCAATCGAGCTTTCTGCTGTACTAACTCCACGGATCAGGGATTCTCCATCCATCACAAAAGTAAGCTGCACCTCACAACTAACACAGCATCTAATGCCACGTTAAACCCTCTACGTCAGCATGCAAACTATAGGGTGCAATTTTCAATGCTGCATTTCAGATGAATTCCTCTGAGCCACATTTATTTATTTCTCCTAATAAAGCATGGGATTTTCTCTTGTAAAAGTGAGCCGTAAAGACTCCTCTGGCACATCTGAGAAAGTTTATTTGTTTGTTTTTAATTTATGAGCACATTGTTTTCAAGAAATGTATCAAAGTACCTCATTAAGAACTCTGTAATTTCTTTGCATTTCATTTGGTTAAAACCTGCCCTAGACTCACAGTGCATCCTGGGTAAGACCCGTCATCCAGGGTAAGCTTTATGAGTTTGACACATGAAGCTGATCCTTTTTCTATGTACAGAAACACACACGCAGACTCACAAACATCCACGATGAAACCGCATTGCAATGGCCGTATCCTGTCCCGGCCACTTTTAAATAGTTTCATATATTTTTGTAATATTTTAAGATTTTTTTTGTCATTGTTGGATAGGACTGTAGAGATGAAGAAAGGAGACAAAGTGGGTAGGGGATCAGGAAATTAGTATTCTATTCAGTGTCCTACGATGGGTGTAACTTGTCCTACCCAGCAGACCATTGTATCACTGCGCAGGCCCCGCCCACTTTTAATATTGTGTTTTAAAATAGCAAAACGTGCGCTACACTTTATACAGTGGTGTAAATATGGCCTAGCATCAAAATATGAATAAATTTGAGATAAAGACCCTTAAGAGTATGTTTTGTACAACCTAAAGGCAACATTAGATGAGTTTGTTTACTTGAAACTGACACACTTTTAAGATCCCAGTGTTTTTCTTTGTTTGGACTGTTTAAACATCATAAAAAAGTTTCAGTAATTCCATAAAAAATGGGAAACTTGTATAATGTACGCATTCTTGCCACATAGACTGATATAGTATTTCAACTAGTTATTAATTTTGATGATTATAACTAATGTAAACCCTAAAAAAATGTGACGTTACAGAGCCCTCGCGTTGTCAGTGAGAAAATAATATTCTGCTGCTTGTTTTGAGAGAAAAAAGCTGCTGATTGGCTTTATTTGAAGAGAGGATTTGTTTGTCTTTTTAAAAATATTATTGTTTTATTTGATGAAAGTGCAAACTTAGTTTTCTTTGAAAATCAAAATGAAAGAAAAAGAATCTTGCAATTTATCAAAGAATACATTACTTAAGTTTGCTTTTTGAGTAAAACTACTGAAATAAATGAACATTTTCATGACATTCTAATTATATGACAGCACCTGTATTTTACAACAAAAATAGACATTAATAAGAGATATAACGAAAGGTTTCAAGTATTAAAGTCCCTTTATAAAATAGATTGCAGTTTTTGTTACAATTACTTTTTTTCAGTGTATTATTTTTAAAATTGACAAGAAAAATGCAAATATAGTTTTTGATAACAACCCCAAGATATTAAAACTCTTCTTGTTTTTGAGAAAATGATAATTCCTCTTTGTTACCAAACCAAGCACAACCAGCCCTCATCACAACCCAATCACCATGTCACGAAATCGGCTTCTAGTTGATGAAAGTGCACTAAACGAAACTGAGATTATGAAAACATCTGTACTTGAAGTGTAACTGTGTTCACCTCAAACACTGTGATATTTTCCATTAGCCCGGTGAGACGTGGATGCTCTCAGACGGCTGCCACTCGGTGCTGTGCAACCCCTCAGGAACAGTGACCGTCCAGAGCCACCGAATCAACTGTGAGAAAATGGAGCCTCCAGTCTGCAATCACAACCTGGCAGCCGTGCGGTACAATCACAGCTGCGGATGTACCTGGAGCTGCCCTTGTACGTGCGCAAACACACGGGAGCCTGGAGTCTGTGATCAAATGCCAGTACATATTCTGCCAACGTTTGACTGCCCTGGCAAATATAGAAGTACTCCCTGTTAAAAACTCTGGAAAAACCCTCATCAGTGATGCATTGATGTGATCAATTTTTTCAAAATGATTTTTGCTAAGGTGATTTCTTACTAAAATGGTGCAGGGCATATTTCTGTTGATTTATTGGCATCAAAATGAGGTTCAACATACTGCGGTCAAAAACTAGTGTTTGTGACGTCACCCCTATGTTTCTGATGAAACAGGGTCATCATAGTTGGGAAAATGATGCAGAGAGGTGGGATCTAAGGGTGGCAAAGATGCCTAAGCTTTAAATAACTATTATTTGTAATATAAAAAAACTCCTCCCTTGTCAAAATTGTAGTCATATGATTTAAAAAAAATGTTACCAGGCTTTAAATAACTCTACTCAGAGTGTATTTGGTCCCACTCTATATAGAGTTAAACCAACTCTGAAGGAGAGTTATTTAAATAAGACTATTTGAACTAAACGGTCTATTTTTGTCTGTTTTTACTCTTTCTGGAGTGGACTTGGTCTCTCTCTGAATAGTTAATATTTAGTTTGCATTTTCCATTTCCATTTAAATTACTCTTTCTCAGAGTCCGTTTAACTCTATATAGAGTGGGACCAAATATACTCAGAGTAGAGTTAATTTAACTCTTAGGATTTTACTGTGTACTACTTTGTTTATAACATACACTGCCAGAACTTGCTTCATGAGATTCAGGCGCAAGGGCTCAGTTATGTAGACAATAGTTGTAAAAAAAGTAAAGCATCATCATAATTAGTTTTTTCTATTTTGGGAGGACTGTTCCTTTCATAACACTTACTTTCTTTGCTCAGGCAGTTGCATGGGCAGCTCCACAAGTCACGTGGTGTCGTTTTCGGGAGCGGCCCTGAAGCTGAGATCCGCTTGCTCCTACATGTTGCTTCGCTCAGGAGAGGCGGAGCTATTTTTGCATACTACTGCCTGCCAGAGCTCAGCCAATCAGATCTGCATGAAGAGCCTGGAGCTGAGGGAGGGTGGGGCCAGCTTGGTGCTTCAGGATGACATGAAGGTATTTAATCTGGAATACAGAAAGTACAAATCACATCTTAAAATAATCACTGGGTTAATTTTTCATCCAATTGTAGCTAACCAAAGACATCTGTAAGATGAAGGAACACATGTTTGGAGTTTTAGATATGAAAGTGCTCTGTGCATCGAGTTCTAGTGTTTAATACTAAAGAGTTCTTTCTTTCAACTGAATCTTTAGCCCAAAACTGTGACGTCACCCTACCACCAAAATCAAAGCTCCAAGATACTGGTATTGTGCTGGTCTCTCCCAGACAACGAGGTTTCAATACGAGCTGTTTTGAAGAAGCATAGAGAAACAGACAATGTTGTGGATCGTAGACTGAGTGGTCAGCCAAGGAAAGTTGTGGAGTAAAGAGGAAGATGTCCAGCAGTTAAGATTGGCATAAGCCAGCGGGACCCAGATACACCAGAATCTGGTCTCCATGGAAGAGTTGCAGATAAAAGCCATAACTTCAACTTTGGGACAAGACCAAGCAACTCGCATATGCACTTACGGCTATTTTTTTAATGCAGACGCTACATGCAGTAAACATCATTCATTCATTTTAAAACCCGCTTACTCCCTTTTTGGGTCAGCCGGTGCACATCGGGCGCACATTGGGTGAGAGGCAGGGGTACACCCTGGACAGGTCGCCAGTCCATCGCAAGGCAACTCACACATTCAAACCTAAAGGGAATTTAGATTATTCAATTAACCTAAACGCATGTTTTTGGGATTGTGGAGAACATGCAAACTCCTTCCAGGAAGGTCACAGTGCCACCCACTGCGCCACCGTGCCGCCTGCATGCATTAATTACACTGCACTGTTGTAACTATCTACACCAGCCGGAAGAACTCTGCATCTTTTTCAAGAAATGCACCGGACGTTTTTTTTTTTGTTTTCATGGTGTGCGTACAATTCTGTGATTGGCTCGTCTGGTCACATGTCTTCAGCCGGGAAAGGCAGGCGCTCAAGAAGAAAACGAGGAGCTGTACCCCCTAAGGGTCAGGAAAGAGACTACAGAGACTCTGGAGAAGCATCCAGTCGTTGCTGAATTTAAACAGAACAAGAGATTAACAGCAGAGGATTTCACACAGAGTGATTTTAGACAGAATCGCAGAGAACGGTGTCCATGTTCTCAAACTGCGTCTCACAACCAAGCACTCGCGAGAAAGATTTGAAAAGAGCACGATATCACGTGTGCCACTCTGATGCGCAACACCGGGATTATTATAAAAACGGAAGCACACACACACGTTTTTAATTAATTTATTGGGTCAAAATAAACCCACATTTGAACCGAAACCACTGTTTATATTGCCGTCTATCCCTTTGTATCTCTACAGCTTCTCGTTGCAGATAATCAGAGACATTGTTTTACACACACTGCAGGTTTGTGACAGACGCAGTTATCTGTGAAGCACCTCTGTAGCCTGTGACACAAAGAGCGAGTAATTTGTTCTTAAATCTGTGTGATTGTCACACGTCTGCACGATTTGCATGCGATTCTGGGCAAAATCGTGTGCCTTAAACCAGCTTTAATAAGAAGTGGTTTGTTTTCCATAAAATAAATAGTTTGTCTTTATTTTTTACGGATAAGTTCATCCTCTTATCCTTCTCCATAAACACTCCTCACACAGTGTGAATTGCTTCTGCGCCATTGTGTGACATGGAGTGAAATTCAGTTCACCAAAGCGCCATCTAGTGTTCAGGAGAGTGTCTGTGCACTAATTATTTAACGCAAAAGAAAGACGCAGGAGCTCATGACGCCAAAGTAAACGCGTAGGTGTGAAAAGGCCTTTGTTCTTGAAGTGCAGCAAACTGAGCAAGGGCTGGAGAGCGCTACAGTAACATGATCTGTAACAGTGAAGCATGGTGGAGGTTCCTTGAATGTTTGGGGCTGCACTTCTGGAAATGTATTTGCAGATTTGGTCAGGAATAAAGGTGTTCTTAATGCTGAGAAACTTTCAAAAGATACTCATTCATCATGCAATACCCCCAGGGGAGTGTTTGATTACTCGCAATGTTTTTCTGCAGGAGGACAATGACTCCAAACATATGAACACATTCATTAGGAACTATGTTCAGTAAAATTACTGTGATGGCCTGGCCCCCACAGATGGAATGAAAATAATTCCATTTTTTGTCTGTAGCATTTTTTCACGTGTGCTGTATGCCAGGGCTATAAATTGACAGCATGGTTGAGGGTGAGAGTGAACAGTAAGAGTGTGGAGCCCTTCAGTGTACTTGCAAACATTGCAGGGTGACTGTAACCCTGCCAATCGCCCAAAGTGAGCTGGAACAGGCTTCAGTTGACTGCTTTGACTGTGAATAACAGTGTATAGATACTGGATGAGCGAGAACTCGTAGTTTTGTTTTGCAGGTGACTGTGGGTGGTGTGTTGACTCCGGTCCCGATCAGAATAGAGGGGGTGACTGTGACACAAATTGGTGCGATCCTTCACCAGCTGAGGTCCGAGCAGCATGGCTTCACACTCACCTTCACTCCCCACAGCAACGAGTTCATGCTCAATATGGACATCGGCATGAGTGCCAACACCAGCGGCTTGTGTGGTAAATACAGCTCCTTCATGCTGAGAGCGAGAGAGAATGTCGAGTCAGGGTTTCAGAAACTGTCTGTGAGGTACACAATAAATTCCGTCATTTCATTGCAGTTCAAATTCACCAGCTTTCTAGAGATAATGACTAGCATGTTGCTGTTTTTTAATCCGTGTGGCTGTTCTCCACTTCTAGCAATAGCACTGCTATTCAGCATAGCTTTGTATGTTATGAGATGTTCATTTAAATTCAAGTAAGAGTCTGGCGCCATGTATAGTGGGCATAACCTTCCCCTTCTCATCCGGTCTACTTACTGTCCTGTCTGTTGTAATTAAAGGCTAAATGGCCAAAAAAAGACTATGAAAGCAAGAAAACATGGCTTCATTTAGCTTAAACATTAATAATAATAGATTTTATTTATAATGCACTTTATATTTGACTCCAAATCTCAAAGTGCTACAGAGTAAAAGCAACAACAACAACACATTACAATTTACAATTTTAAAAGAAAATAAATATTAAAACAGATTAGTTGTAGGCTTTTCTAAAAAGGAAGGTTTTAAGGTTTTTCTTAAAAACATCCACCATCGGGTAGGGCATTCCACAGACGGGGGGCCCTGTCAACTGCCTCAAAGGCCCTGTCTCCCATGGTCTTGAGCCGTATCCTAGGCGGGACCAGACGGTGCTGTTGGCCAAACCGGGTCCTGGCTGAGGTGTGTGTTGTGAGCAGTTCTGTGAGGTAAGTGGGGGCCTCACCGTGCAGGCAGTGATGGGTGTGGAGGAGGATCTTGTACTCAATACGGAGGTGAACAGGAAGCCAGTGCAGAGTGCGAAGAATGGGGGTGATGTGCTCTTGTTTCCGCACTCCCATCAGGACGCTGGCAGCGCTGTTCTGTACATACTGGAGCTTTTGAATGCTCCTGCCAGGGATCCCGATGAGGAGTGCGTTACAGTAATCCAACCTGGAGGAGACAAAGGCATGGACGAGCTTCTCTGCAGCCGGGAGGGAAAGAAGTTTTGAAATATTACGGAGGCGGAAGAAGGAAGTTTTACTGATGTGAGAGACATGATTGTCAAAGGTGAGGTAGGGGTCAAACTTGACCCCAAGGTTGGTGACTGAGGGAGAGAGGGGAATGTTTTGACCAAATAGTAAAATGGATGTGATGGGGGAATAGAGAAATTGTTGAGAGGTACCAGTTTGAATGACTTCAGTTTTTGAGCCATTCAGTTGCAGGAAATTTTGACTTTATCCACGACTTTATCTCCTCCAGGCAGGAGCTTAGGCGGTTGACAGTGGCAGTGGGGGACCCAGAAGGAGCAACTTAGAGAGTTGTGTGTCGTCAGCATAGCAGTGGAAGTTAATTCCCTGCCTGTTGACGACACACCCAAGGGGAGGCATGTAGACGGTGAAGAGGGTTGGACCAAGTACCGAGCCCTGGGGTATCCCACAGGTGACTGTGTGGGGTCTGGATTTAGCATTCCCCAGGACCACGTACTCTGTCCTTTCAGTAAGGTAAGAGTTAAACCAGTGAAGGGCAGTGTCAGAGAGGCCAATGTAGTGCTGGAGACAGTGGAGGAGGATGTTGTGGTCAATGGTGTCAAAGGCAGCAGAGAGGTCGAGAAGAATGAGGAGGTTAGAGATTAGAGATCATTAGAGATGCTATCAGCTAAACATATGCTCCATTGAGGAAAGAGAAGGAGATGAGGGAGGAGAAAAAGGGGAAAGGGAAAGAAGAGATGTGAGAGCCTGTAGCCCTTTTAGGATCTGGAGACAAAGGGGCAGAACCCAGCTTGTAACTTCTTGTTATGATGTATTTCCTGTTTGTAATGTATTTCCTGCTTTGTTCTATCTCAGAAATCAATGTTAGATATCAATATATAGATCCTTGGATCCATTCAGACCAGTGACATTTCAGAATAAAATGATCAAAGAGAGTCCATAATAATGCAATATTTTTCAAATTTTAAACAACTCTTTAAGAGACACAGACTGATATTGATAGGAACTATTCTCTATTTCGTCGTAATAATCAAGGAACTTTGCTGGAGAAATTTAGATGCTGGAATATGAGGCAACCATTGACAAAAGTCCCCAGTGATGTGCTTCCCGTGATCAACAATAGATTGTATTGTTTCAGAGTTGCAGGGGCTTGTAATGGGAGCCCATTTTTGCCAGTTAAAAAATAATGGCTTAAAAGGTAAAAATGTAGAATGGTTTGTTCATTCAATCATCTTCTAACCCGCTTATTCCCTTTCAAGGTCACGGGGGACGTTTTGAAATAACAAGTTAAAATTTAATCTTTTGAATCTCCAGATTTTAACATTTTATCTCAAAACTTCAACTGTTATAGTCACAGTTTTTTTATGTCATTATTATTTAACCTGATGTAAATGGGCTTCCATGGATTGTAGCCAATTTTTCAAACCATTTGTTTTCCTACCGCTCACATTGCCCTGATTTATTGTTGTATTTTGTACCCTACATGCTGAATATTTACCCATGTATTCATGAAACGAGTTTTTCTTCTATTTTAACATGATTTTTTTTATTAGACATGATTTGGAAACCATGCATCTGTATTGTAGAAAAGGTTGATATAGAACCGAGCACAAATCAACATGAACAAAAGCCATTGTCTGTAGACTCCAGAGACAATATTGTGTCGAGGTACAAATCTGGAGAAGGGAACAGAAATATTTCTGCTGCATCAATGAGCATATTGGCTCCCGGTGTCTGCAACTGGAAGAAGTTCAGAATTACCCGAATTTTTCCTAGAGATGGACAAGAGCCTAATGAATGCTCTGTCCTATGTTCCTCCGGGGAGAGAGGATGACCTTCCAGAAGGACAACAATCCATGCAGTACTCCATCAATCAGGCCTGCGATAGAAAGAAGACCAGATAGAAAAGAGCAGATGACAGCCACATGGAATTTGGCCAAAGCTACCTGGACAAATTTCTCTGGGCCGGTGAAATAAAGATTGAACATGTTGGTGTCAATACCAGGCGCCATGAAGGGGAAAAGCGGGCACTGTTTATCATCTGGTCAATCCATGGCCTCGGTGAAGCATGATAGTGGCAGCATCATGCTGTGGGGTTGTTTTTCAGCAACACGAACTGGTCAGGATAGAGGGAAAGTGCAAAGACACTTTTGATGAAATCTTGTACCAGAGTGTGATGGGTAAACTATTTAGAACCCTATAGTTCTGAGATAGAACAGGAAGTTACATCACAACAGGAAGTTACACGCTGCTTGAATAAAGCAACAGTTAGGTTTGGTTCTTTTGCTCTGCAGATCTTGAGACACAGCTGGCTTTCTCAGGATCTCCCTTTCCCCCTCTCTCGATCTTTTTTTTTACCTCAATACAGTGTAGTTAAATAAAGCTGCATTTTCTGTTAAATCTTGCTTTCAAAAACTTTTGTAAGGGGTTGTGAATTCATATTCCATAACAAGAGAACTCTTACTCTAAGAATGGGGTTATAGTTCATCTTTAAACATGGAATAACCATAAACACATGGCTAGGATGTAAAAGAAGTGGCTTTAAGGCAACTCTGGGTTTGCCTTAAAGATTGGAGATCTGAAAATGACTGTAAACCAATGATGCCCATCAAACCTGACACATGGTACTGCATGGTAAACCTGATCAAAATGTGTGCCACCTCTGTGGCATCATTTCAACGATAATTGTTATTATTGTAAAGTGTGAAACCCTGGATTTCTAAACAAAGCTTGTGAAATGTAAGTTTTTTTGTGTTGGGTTCCCTAAGAATTCCACACTGTTCTTAGCCATTCTACAGAGTCATCGGTGTGGTTTGCCCCAAGTTGCCATTTTGTTTATCTGGATCCAGTGATTTTTTTTCCCGCTCTCTTTCAGGCTCCTGTTCTGATGAGTCTACCGCTCTGGTGTTATCAGATGGCAATGTGACCGGCGACCCTTCGCTCTACCTGGATGCTTGGACCATCGGCCAATGTGTGAAGCTTCAAGAGGTTGATCCATGTGCTTCAAACATGACAAACGCTTGCGATGTGTTAAATTCTGAGCTCTTCAGTCGCTGTCATGCACTGGTTCCACCACACGACTACATACAGATCTGCCTGAGTGTGTCCTGTCAGCCCGATGCCGTGTGTGACCTGGTTTCAGCCTACAGTAGTGTGTGTCGGCAGCAGGGAGTGTGTGTGGACTGGAGGATGTCCAGCCTCTGCCGTGAGTTACCGTATTTACCCACCTTCCACTTACTCCAAAGCACTTTCCCTTTCTTTATTTTTTTGGACCCACACACACACACAAAAAAATGCTATTTTAATGCTACTTCCTTTGAATATTTCTGTATTATTGAAGACATGGGCAGAGCAAAAGGACGAGCCACACAAGAAGAGTGCTTTAATCCGAATTTCCAAACAAAAGTGCAGAAAACGGTGCTTCAAAGATATAGAGTGCAAAAATATGTAGAAACAAAATTGTGGCACGAGAGCCAAAACCTCTCTATCTACACACTTTCCAATTTGCCTTACTACAGGGTACAGTTCGGCAGGTAGGTGTAGACTAGTTTCTCTAGGTTGCAGGTTCAGGTAAGTATCTCTCTGGAGCGTAGCAATAGCCTAGGGCTGTGGCATAGAGCAAACCGAGCAAGGAGCTGGTCGAGCACGAAGCTGGTGAGGATCCTGGGAGATGGCCTTTTATAGGAGGAGCCGATCTCTGGAGGAACCAACAGAAGATAAGTGCTGTACACACTAACACATATTAATTAAGCAATTCACAAAACTTAAATAAAGAAAACATTTTCAGCATTCGCACAGTTTAGTGAGCTCTCATTCATACCAAACCAATTACAGTGGTACCCCGAGACACTAATCCTTCGAGTTACAAAATGTTTGAGATACTAAAGGTCTCGCGGGAAATTTTTTGCTTCGAGATATGAGGAAAAGTTCGAGATACGAACATTTACCAGCTGTTCTGCTGTATTTTCCACTTGTTTGTCTCATGTCGCACTGCTTTTCCGCGTCCTTGCGCTCCTTTCTCCTTTTGAAAAAGTGTGCTTTAAGGGTCTGATACGCCTTAAAACACTTTAAATCAGTTTTAAATCGAGCGAAACATTGTGTATAAATTACCAATAATGTGCTATAACAAATGTTAGAGTCAAGGTGTCGTAAAAAATAACGTTTATAACGTGGAAAGTGCTGTTCTGTTGCGCAACTTAGAGAAACCATGTGACATGTTCTCAGAAACGTCTCTCCATCCCTTCTCACACACTTGATATTCTTTATGCTTGTGCTTGAAACCGTGTTGATGTCAGTAATTCGTGAAATATCTCGAGAAAGTTAACTTTCAGACGTGGTGCCGTAATGATTTCTGCATCCGTTCCACCTCGCCTCACTCTCAAGGTAAGGTTTCACATTTGTGTACATATTACGTATTTTTTGTGTGTTTTAATGTCATTTATTACATAAAAATGTGTAGATTTAAGGATTGAAGAAACGTTTCTTGATTTTTCTCTGGTTTTCCATTTTTTTCATCTACTTATACTGTTGTTTCTGAGAGCTGTTGCACGGATTAAGCGTTTTACATGTAAAACTTGCATCGAGATACGAATTGTTCGACATACGAACGTCACCCTGGATTAATTTCGTATCTCGGGGTACCACTGTATTCAAATAATATAATATCAACATTATACTCCTCTGTTTCAGGTTCAGATACCTCCCTGGAGTCAAGGAGTTGGAGGAGTCCAGTTAATTGAGTCCTAATGCCAAAAAAGCAGTTACCCAATTCAGCCCCTGTGTGTTCATATGAAGGGAAGAGGGTTAATGGGGTACTGTCTGAGGGTTAATAGGGGCTGTGTGTGGCTTACCAAGATTTAGATTTGAGTTTGTGACTTTGAAAGCCATTTGTGACATTATTTAGACTACTTGCATTATTACTTCTTTCTTCTTCGCAATAGCACTCAATATGTTCCATCTCTAGGATCTAAATTATATGCAGCTTTGTATATACCACAGTCATCAAAATGCAAAATTTTGCGAAGGTTTTTATAACTTTTGTCATGCATGTTAACAGTGTCAGAACGTATCTGCGTAGCAACCTACAGTGTCAATTATAGTGCCACCTAATGGCAACATAGAATATCCCATCTTCTCCAGTTTAAACTGCTATTTCAGACTGTGTTTGAAATGTGGAACACTTATGTAAGGGACCAAGACCTACAAAAATGTCATTTGTAGCAAGTTTCCAAAACTGACGGGAAGTCTTTAGCAAAAACCTCTAAAAAGTTGATGGCACCTAAAGTGCGAGAGCCCTTTGATCCCTGCTAGCAGCTATAACTTAAACTGTTCTATTACTGCCGAAATTCTCTTGGACTTTTTAAATAAATATATATTAGATAATAAGCCAATGCGTTGTTCACAAAAAGACACTGACATAACTAAAAGAGACCTTGAGTGCTTCAAAAAAACCTTTCAATAAACACAATCTACTGTTCCTAAGCTCCACCGTGTCAGAAGAAATAAAGCACGTTATGGTTTCTCAGCTCACAAGTCCTTTAGGCACTTTCTGAATAGTGAATAGAACAAAAATACTATGGAACTCTTAAAAATCTGCTCCTTTGAGTTCACCAGAAGAAACAATGCCATGCAATCTGGAAGTAAAATGAGGCGAGTAAATGATGAAGGCTTTCGGTTTTGGTCGGGCTATCCCCTTAATGAGCTGTAGTGGAGCTTGAGAGGGACCCTGTGGATCTCGGATCAGCCGCTCAGTGAAACTTTGATCAGTGTTTCTGAGAAAAAGAAGAAGAAAGAACTTTCAGCAGATCCATGTGCAGTAATGAGAGTCTTCTGCTTGAAAGAGGTTTCCACTAGCAGAACTAGAAGATAATTGGTGCTGAGAGTGTTTCATAGTTAATGACCAGGAAGCAGCATTTTAAATTTAACGTGAGGAGTCCTGAAAGCAACTGTAGTACTTCTTCTACAAAAAAAAATCATCCTTACTCACACTTCCAGACTCAAAATGAATATTTGTTGTCATGATTCGAAACAATAGAAATGTTCAGCAGTAGAAAAAGCTCTGAAAAACAAAGTGAAACTGTAATAGAAAAAATAAATTCTATTTTTGGTTCATCCTTGAGACGGAACAGGAAATGTGTCAAGAGTGACAAGCTTTTAAAAAGTGCTGATCTGAGGCTGTGTCTCAATCCAGGTTTTTGCAACCTTTGGTAGATGCTCAGCCGGCTATAGCGTCTGAGGATCCTCCGAAGGCTGCAACAACCGTCTCTTTATGGGATGCTCTAGCCTCATTCTGACCACGGAGTTTTAAAAACTCCACCGTCTGCTCCTTGCTCCGTACAACAGGGGGATGATGGGCTTGAGACTTGAACAAGCGCACCGTCCGCTATCATCCACCATTTTCCCCTCATGGCCTCTCCTCATCTCTTTCCCTGTATGCTTCTGACTATACCCTGTCTACATGTTTAAGTTAAATAAACCTGTGTTTTCTGTTAAACCTCACTTCAAAGTCTTCTTACTTTGTCTAGAACAAATATTCTTTTACACAACATCTCAAACTAATTATTCTGGCTCACTGTCCTTTTTAACTGTCCAACTTTTACAGGTTCTAAAGTCTCATGCAAAGGGGCTGAGACATTTTACTGTTCACACGCCACACATTCATTTTCTCATGTCCATAAATTCTGATATTGCTAACCAAATTTTACAGCTCTCTTTTAACAGCAAATTGAACAAGCTGTGATGGTTTAGGAAGCACTGGTTCAGCCTACCCCAATAATGTAATTGGTTCTGAAAGGTATTCTCATCTCACAGACCATGCAGATCATTGGATGACAGTCACAATCCAGCCAATCAGAAGCAGAGGAAGGCATCAGGAAAACAAATCTTCTGAACTATTGTTCAACTTTAAGTGTTTTGTTCAAAATTTTGCCCAAGAAATACATTTAGAAAATAATGAAACATTTATTATTGTTATTATTTACAATTTAAAACATTCAACTGCTTACATTATTACATTATATTTTGTTTTAGTGAGATAATATTTCAATTTATATTTATAAATGATTTATAATTCAAGATTAATTCAAGCCTAAGGTCAGAACCTGCCAAACTCTCTCCTTTCAAAGACTACCATCCTTTCCAATAATGAATACCAATGAAAAAATGTGATTCAGAAAAACCCTGTATGGATTTGTGGTCTCCATTACCAAAACACAATAGCTGTTTCAGTTTCATTGTCAAACTGTGCAGCCCAGAAATGTTTAGACTACATTCAGGAATTTGTGCAATAAAATGTCTGACATTATTTGTTTGAATTTCATACTCGAATGTGTGGTGTGTTTCAGCCATGCCGTGTTCAGACTCGATGGAGTATTCTGCCTGTCGGACGGGGTGTGTGGAGCAGTGTGGCCAAAGCCAGTTCCCTGCTGGAGAAGTGATGATGGGAGATGGTTTTATGCAGCCTGGCGGATCAGTGTGTTTCACTACCCCCCGTGAGGGCTGTTTCTGCCCAGAAGACTCTGTATTACTGGGGGACCAGTGTGTGAGCAGAGAGGTCTGCAGTCAGTGTGTGGACCACCAGGGTAAAGCTCATCAGGTACAGTATGGAAGGAAGAACTGACCACTTTTTCGGACATCCGTGTCTTGGAGTCAATTTTGCTGCTGCTTTTATATCAACGTAATGGTGTCTACAGGCCACACATGAAAAGAAGAGAAATGAGGCATTTCAGTTCATTACAATTGGTTCACACACAATACAGTTTACATTTTTTTTTTACCGTGTACTATCTTGCTCAAAAACCATCACATGGGAGAGTATATGCTTTGCTGAGTTGGACAGTTTTACTTTCTCCAGGGGAGTAAAACGCCTGGTGTGGTGTTTTCTCCTCTTAATTGAAGCATTGAATGTATGTAAATATTTATTAGTTGTGGTTCCCGCGAGTTTACATCAGTTGTGTCAGGACAAGACGGCATTGGACTGAAAGGGGGAGTGGATAAAGGGTTGGGGAAGGGTGAGGGGGGAAGGTTCACGAGTGAAAAAGAAAGAAAGGAAGAGGAAAAGAGAAAAGAAAAAAATAAATAAATAAATAAAAATAATTATAATAATAAAAATAGAAGAAAAAAAATCAGTAAATGGATAGAAATAAAATAAATAAATACCTACCTGAACATAACGCATAAGTCCTAGTTACAGTTCTTTTGTCCCATTTGCAGCTTTTACACAACACACATGTATACAGAGCATCTACCCAGACAAACCATGACCGTTTGTTATAGTTCATGCAGAACAGTTCTTGCAGTTTGTATATTCAGGCACACATACACACATGATTAAATATACAAACACACACAGCCCATGATTCATGTGGGGTCATAATGATGTTGTACACTTTAAAATACAACTCTGCTACATGGGAAGATAAATACAAAACATACCAAAGATCACAAACAGCGAGCTGGACGAACCACACACACTGACCCGATCCGCAGACATCTAACAAACAATCGTTTACAGTTTACGTTTACTAAAGGTTGTTCCTTTTAATTATACATTTTCAGTTCATTTTTGTTTACTTTATTTCATTTTTGTTTTTTAACCCATAGAAGTCTCTGCAGGCACCGGCACAATCACAGCAGCTGTTTTGGATTAAGTAGGAATGATGCAACCGTTGTTTTGGACCTGGGGGTTTGAACCGCCAACCTTCTGGTTCTAGGATGACCAACACCACCAATTCACCACTTGCCACTCAATATATTGTGTAAATTTCAAAAAGGCTATTAGCTTTGACTCATAATCTGCAAGATAATTCAGTGTGAGAAAATGGGTAACCATTTTTCAGTTTCATTTTCATCATTCATTTGAGAGAGAGAGAGATCAGCAACTCTGATTATTCAAATGCTTCAAATACAATTGATTAATTGAGTTTCAAAACAACACTGCATTGATAATAGGATCACATGATTTTTTTAGCAGTTGGCTCCAAAAAGTTTTGAGCAAACCCAGTCTCCAATTTTCCCTTTTTAACAAATCTTCTGTAAAATGAAGATGAAAAACAGCTGTTTTCTAAACACTGGCTTGCTCCTCATTCAAACTTTTTCAGAACAGGTTCTGATTGTTGTCTTCACTTGTTTTGTAGCTGGATAATCTTGTAGTGCATCTTTTGTAACTTGTAATCTTGTATTTCATCTTGAAAAAAAATATTTCGGGTGTGTATAGTATGTCATTATGGGGAAGGTACAATGTTTGTGACAAAAACTTTTACTTTATATCTTCTCATTTTTTTGACCTCGTTAAAATATGTGTTGGACAAATGGGAAAAAATCTTCTAAATACATTTTGTATTATTCATATTTATGGTAACATAGTAAAAATGTTTCATCATATGATTAAATAGCTGCTGAAGCTATAAAAGGGGAAAGATACTGAGGGAAAAAATAAAAAAACACTGGAATGACTGTGCTTCAAAGCACTGTTTGGGCATGAGATAATGTCCCCTTCCTTAGTTCCTTTGGGCAGCAATACAAGTATAATTGCTTTCTTGTCTATAAAGCACACCGTGTAATTGAACTGTGATGCAGACCTGAAAATAACTACACATTTTAAACTACCGTAAATCTGTAAAACGAAAGCCCCTTGTTTGATGTATCTATAGCGAAGCATTAAGCCTCTGTGTGCCTGTGTGTTTCAGTTTATGGAGAGCTGGAATCCTGAAGATAACCCTTGTCTCCTGTGCATGTGTCTGGATCTGCAGCGCATTAACTGCACAGTTCTTCCCTGCACGGGTGCTAAAGGTATAAAGCCAGGGTGTGAATACGTTCACTCTCTCTCTATAATGTGCACATCGTACAGTTAACAGCCCCATTTCCAGAAGTGATTTCTCTGAGAGTTGTCATGGCAACTGTTGCTGTGTTACAGCCCCAGAGTGTGGACAATGTGAGGTTCTTCAAGAGAAGACGGGATCTAAGTGCTGCCCTGAATACGAGTGTGGTGAGGATACACACAAAACAAACCCTCTTACAGTTTGAATCCTGTCTATAAACGGCATAACTGTAATTAATTCCTCTTCAGCATTTATCCCATTCAATGTGTGGCTTTACATATAATCTGCCAGGGATGCTACTGATGTGTTGCCGAAGCAGAACTGTACAGTTGTGCACTCTCGCCTGCCACAGACTCTCTTTAGCTGTAGAGCTTTGATGAAATATAAATATCATAAAAAAATCTATTTAAGTTATTTAAAGTAATAATAAGTAATTTATGGCTATAATTTACAATTTTACTCCGGTTGCATTATTGGTTTGAATTGGTTAAAAGCCTACACAAATTCATTAAAATGTATCAAGTTTAACTAATTTCTAAAACATCATTAGTGGATTGTTATTGCAGATTACCTTTACAAAGATGCGGCTTTCTTTCTTTCTTTCTTTCTTTCTTTCTTTCTTTCTTTCTTTCTTTCTTTCTTTCTTTCTTTCTTTCTTTCTTTCTTTCTTTCTTTCTTTCTTTCTTTCTTTCTTTCTTTCTTTCTTTCTTTCTCTCTCTTTCTTTCTCTCTTTCTCTCTCTTTCTCTCTCTCTTTCTCTCTCTCTCTCTTTTTCTCTCTCTCTCTCTTTCTCTCTCTCTCTCTTTCTCTCTCTCTTTCTCTCTCTCTCTCACACACTCTCTCTCTCATACACTCTCTCTCTTCCTTTCTCTCTCTCACACTCTCTCTCTCTTCCTTTCTCTCTCTTTCTCTTTCTCTCTCTCTTTTTCTTTTTTCTCTCTTTCTCACAGAGAGTGTCCAAGTAGACCTATATAGTAGGACCTGAGTTTTTTGCGAGGCACCGAGGCCTTGTGGTTTGTGTATAGGACACATTTGTGCTCGAGTTCAAATTCCGACAATTCTCAATGTTTTTTGCCCATCCCATCCCTTTCTCTCCTCCTTTCCTATCTCCTACTCACTGTCCTTTCAAGTTCTGACTATAAAGACATTTGTGGCTCATAAACAGCTTTTCTTTGGACTTAGATTCTCTGTTACATTCACTTCAATGAGAATTGTTTCACTTCCAAAAGTGTGTTAGCACAATTTGTCTGCAGGATTTGATAAAAAATCTTTATTGCCTTTTTATTTTTAAATAACACACTCTAGCTGTTCTTTGCATGGGTCTGGTTGTATTATTAGAAAACAGTAACCTGAATGAGGATTATTTGAAAGACTAAATTAGAGATGACAAGAATTTATCCCATGTTAAAGTTATTGTTAAAATGACGGTCCTGCTGTAATAGAATGTTGTGCTTAACTGTCTGTTTACAGTGTGCGATGTGAGCTGTAAGCCTCCGGATCCCCCCCTCTGTGATCATGGGCTCAGCGTCATCCTCACAAACCCCGGAGACTGTCTGCCAGTTTACCAGTGTGGTGAGAGCACACACATTCCACTGGTGCCAACATGGGGATTTGGTCTCTAAATTTAGCAAGTTTCTGGCTGCTAAAGCAAATTATACACATTTTGTATACAGAATATAAAAAAATATGTTTCGGTTTAGTTTGGGCTTATATTCACTTTTTGTTTTTTCCAGAGCTAAGCCAATAATTAGTTGTCATTACTAGACGTCATGTGGTTTCTCAGCTACTGAAATCATCACACAGACGACATATTTAATTATTTTAAACATCTTTAGATCTTGACTTGGATCTAAAGATCTTAATAACGCCAGTACACTTTTACTTTTGACACCTTTATTACTTTGAAAACATTTTTAAATAATACTCAAAACAGACGCTTTGAAACATTTTCAATGAGTCGAATGTGAGCAACTTTTTGGCATTAGCAGCTCAATTTGTTTCGGTTCTCACCAACAATGTTGGAAAACTGCTGGATGGCTCTTGGAGGCATCTCTGAGAATGAGGCTGAATCCAGTTTCCCATTCACAACTTCTTTTTGGTCCACTCTAACAGACGCAACACTTCCTGCAACACGCTCAAGCTTTTCAGTTTCTTATGCACACCAAACTTTTTGTTTCACTTTATAGAGTGGGAAGAGTGAAATCAATGCGTCCACCATATTTATAGCGTGATGCCACTGTTCCCATGGTTACACATTAAACTCACTGAATCCAAATGATAGAAACTAAAACTAACAGAATTATTTTGCGGTTTTGTTATTCTATTTTATTCGTGATCATTTTTTATGTTTTGTATTTTGTAAATTTTTAACGTCAAAACAATTCCAGTGCGACTTTTGGAAACTAAGAATACAAACAAAATGGCCGCTGTGCCAGATGTGATTACACTTCCTCCAGGTAATGAAGCAGCTCTTCTTGCGTAGCTCCAAGCTACACCTCTGAGGGAGATTCCATCATCTTGGATTTCTTCAATTTTCTAATAATTGTGTCCAAATAGTTTTCGTTGTTACAGATAATAATAGAGAGGTTTGAGTAATGATTAATTACAGATGATTAAGTGTGTGGACAGGTGTTTTTTGAGCAGCTAGTGAGTTTAAACAGGTGAAATAATCCATGTATTGAGTGGAGGAGGTTGGTTGTTGGTGGGTGATTTCTTTAAATTATTAACCTATGATGAAAATTACAGATCATGGCAGTTTTTTAAATTGCCCTGTTGTATTAGACACTTAAATCCTGGCACAGCTTTACCTAATGAAAACATGGGCATTGAAATGAAGCATGAAATCTGCAAATCAAATTGGATATACAATATAATAATGTCATGAATATGATGATTCACTCATTATAAATTCAAGGCAATTTGGCTAGTTTGTACATTTTTCTGCTGTGTACAGTACTTAATTTCTGTCACATTTATTCATTTTGTTGTCACTTTAACAACGTCAACACTTTACTTTAACTCCAATAGACAAGTAGGTCACAATTACATGTCCAATAAATTCTAATTAATTAATTGGATGCCACTTTAAATGTCTGTTATATGTATGAATATAAATGCCACACTGGTTACTACTACTACTTAGTTTTTGTACAATTACCTCTGAACAAGACACTTCCAAACACAGATATAAACTAAAATCAGAAAAATAAAAATAAACAAAAAAACAACTTTCTGGAAAAATTGCCACCTCACATATTTGCACGTGCTCATATTTAGAGACACAGACACACTTTTGACCGTAGGTATTTATTTATTTAGGCCTTTAATTTTTGTGATTTGATGATGTACATGACAGGCCTCTGGGGGGTTGGGGGTGGGGGTTCTGGTGGATCTTGGTAAAGCGGTTCTTTAAATAGGTTTATGATGTGTTGCAGTAGATGCTTTAGGTATCTTAAAATTGTGTTTTTTTTATGTAATGTACCAGCTAAAAACACATTCTGAGGTGGCTATATTTTTTGAGTGGCACCACTGCTGTACCCTTAAAACGTATAATGTGACACCTGACACCTTTCTCTCTTTCAGTCTGCAAAAAGGATCAGTGTCCCGTGACCACAAACACATCATGCCCTGCACACAAGAAGCTGTCAGTCACACCGACAGAGTGCTGTGATTCCTACGAATGCGTGTGTGACTGCCAAAGCATCACACGGAGCTGCCCTCCAGGATACGTCACGACCACCACCACCAATGACTGCCACTGCACAGAGGTCACCTGCATGGCTGATAAGGTTGGCTGACTCTTGCTCTCCGGCTGTGAATGTGTCGTACTCATGCCCTTGCAGCTCCCTGTATTGATGAAGCGTGCACTCTGGAGTCAGCGTGTGATGGAGTGTGTCTGTGGGTCTGCAGGTGTGCGTGGTGGAGGCTGTGGTGTACCAGGTGGGCAGCAGGTGGCAGGAGAATTGCAAAAGCTGCATCTGCACAAGCCAAACAGACGGCCAGACGGGGCTGCACATTGCTCAGTGTGTGGACCCTGTCTGCAACCAGATCTGCCCTCTGGTGTGTCCTTACGCCTTACTTTTCACTTTGATTAAAGCTTGTTTTCTGATGTAAGAGTTTACAAACTCATCATTTAAAAAAATCAAAGAAAATTAAAGTCAGAGAAATGAATATCTAACACATATCATTTGTTGTAATCCCACGATACAAAGAAGTGTTTCTTTTAGTCTGCATCAGGCTTGCACAAATTTCCGGAGGGTTTTTTTGCCTCTTTTCTCCAAATCCTTCAAGGATGTCAACTTCATTTTTCTCTCCAGATATTCTATCCTTCTTTCCTTCTATATCCTTATTTCGACCACTCTTTTATTCCCTTGGCTGTGTTTCTAGGTCATTGCTGGAATTTTCACCCATCATCCATTTTTTTATCAACTATCACCCTCAAACCACTGGGTTTTGAACTCATCTGACCACCACACTTTCACCCAGATCTCCTCTGAATCGTTCAGATGTTCACTAGCAAACATTAAACGGTCCCTGAGAAAGTCCTTTGTTAACCATATTTGCTTCCTTGATTTCCCTAATCCTCCAGTACTGTGCAAAAGCTTTAGACGAGTGTGGAAAACATGCTGTAAACAAGTAATGCTTTCTGAAATTTAATTAATAATTGTTTAAATTCTAAATCAAATAAATGTTTGTTGTTACAAACTTTAGCCTTCAATCAGCATAGAGCTGGTAGAGCATTGTGCTAACAACGCAAAGGTTGTGGGTTCAAATCCCAGGGAAAGCAAGAACTGACAGAAAAAATATGTTCATTCAAATGTAAGTCGCTTTGGATAAAAGCGTCTGCCAAATGCATAAATGTAAATGTAAGAAACAGAAGCTAATGAGCCTCAATGTCACACGTAGGTTGAAGCCCAGTCATGAACTGATACAGAAACAGCTGTGCAGGAGGCTAAACGCTGGGGGAGAAACAGCCAAACTGTGCTACCAAGGTGACACCGTAGCAAGACACAGCGTAGCCTTAACAAAGACAAACGTAAGAAAGCTACATCCACAGAGGATCTGTGGATAGTTCTCCAAACTCTTCCAGCAGAGGTCGTTTAAAAACTGTCTACAAGTTTATTTAGAAGAACTGCTGCTATTTGAAGGCAAGGAGTGGTCAGACAAAAAAAAATATTTAATATTCTCTTTTGTTTATTCCCTGCACTTTGATCTTTGATACAAAAAATATGATTAACACCTCCATGACACAGCATTTTTATACCTGGGTACAACCTCTGCACAGCCCTATTTTACTATTTGTGACGAAAGCTCTATGGTCGGGGGGTGGTGATCGGGAAGGGGGGGGTTTATAAAACACAGCTTTGAATTATTGGATTTGTGTATGTGGTTACTGTGTTTAAGTTATTCATATGTATCTATTTCTCTCACCCCTCCAGACTTTGTCTCAGTAACATATCATATCAAGGAAATCATATCCTTACGATCCAGTTCTCCTTGTACTGATGTCTAGGAATATCATTAACATTAGTAACAGTATTGATCTTTTCTTTTTTTGTCCATGTAGGGAAGTGAATACTCTCATTCAGATGGCGACTGCTGTGGTCATTGCCGTAAAACAAACTGTGTGGAAGGAGGGCGTTTGAGACAGGCCAGCATTTATTCTCATTTTTACTTCACCTTTTTTATTAATCATGTGCAGAAACAAATAAAAAATGTATTTTATGCAGCAATGTGCCTCCATGGATGCGACACATTTTACGTGAATTCAAGTTTGAATAACAGATTCCACCATGCAATGTGCATTGTCATCTCAAGAGCTCATCACCGCTGCTTTTTATTTTGACATTAACATCAAAAGATGAACAAAAGATGAATCACTGCTGTTCTGATCAAACAATCTTCTTTAACTTTCCGTTTTGAAGGTGGGAGAGCAGTGGGTGTCACCGAACGACAGATGTGTGAGGAGTGAATGTGTGCAAGTGAATGAGGAAATGTTCATCCAGCACACAAACGTGACCTGCCATCTCATGGACATGCCAAGCTGCCCACTGGGCTCAGAGCTGCAGTGCAATGCTGTTGAGGATTGCTGCCCAGCCTGTCACTGCGGTACAAACTATACTTCCCAAGAGCCCTATAGTAACACAGATTTTAACTCTGTAAACTGCTGTTTCCTAATCCCACGGAGTGTGAAAGGCTCCATTAACTCGGGTTAAACTCTGCTTTTTTTCTTGGGTGCATCTTTAATTAATACGTTTGAACGACTCAGTTTGACCTACATTTAGCTTTTGACCTTAAATGAAACAAAAATGTTATCACTCAGCTAAGGAGTGCTTTTTTGGCTCACCTGTGGCACCCCCAAGACTGATCCCCTGGCAACACATGAAAAGCAGATTACTGTCTCATATGCTGCTTTTAACCACGGGCTAAACACACATTTTGTCCTTGGCTTGCTCAATAACCCAGTGTTAAATGTTACTTTTAACCCTGGGCTGAACACAATTTTTGTACCTGGCTTACTCAGTAACCCAGGGTTAACTGCTGTTTTCAACCCTGGACTAAACACACATCTTGTCCTTGGCTTGTGGATCATCGTGAGGTTAAATGTTGCTTTTAAACTATTAGCTAAACACAAATTTTCTCTCTGACTTACTTATTAACCCAGGGTTAAATTATGCTTTTAAACCTGGGCTAAACACAACATTTGTCCCTGGCTTACTCAGTAACCCAGGGTTAACTGCTGTTTTCAACCATTGACTAAACACACATCTTGTTCTTGGCTCACAGAACATCCTGGGGTTAAATGCTGCTTTTAACCCTGGGTTATACACAAATTTTGCTGTTGCCTTGCTGAGTTACACAGGTTTAAAAGGCGCTTTTAACTCTGGGATAAACCCGAAGTTTGTCCCTGGCTTACTCAGTAACCCAATTCTACATTTAACCATGAGCTAAACACACATTTTGTCCCTGATTTGCTCAGTAACCTGGAATAGAATGCTTTTATTAACCTTTGGCTAAAAAAAATGTTTGTCCCTTGCGTTGCTCAGTAAAACAAGGTTAGATGCTGCTTTTATCCCTTGACTAAACATACATTATGTCCCTAGCTTGCTCAGTAACCCAGGGTTAAAGCTACTTTTAACTATGGGCTAAACCCAAAAGTTTGTCCCTGGCTTACTCAGTAACCCAGTGTTAAATGCTACATTTAACCATGGGCTAAACATACATTTTCTGTCTGCTTTGCTCAGTAACCTGGAATTAAATACTGCTTTTAATCTTGTGCTAAAAAAAATTATTTGTCCCTTGAGTTGCTCACTAACACAAGGTAAAATTCTGCTTTTACCCCTAGGCTAAACATACATTTTGTCCCTGACTTACTCAGTAACCCAGGGTTAAAGCTGCTTTTTACCACTGGCTAAACATAAATGTTGTCCCTGGCTTGCTGACTTTAACTCTATATTAAACTCTATTTTCATCTTAGGTAAAGCTAGGTTAGAAGTGTGACAGGCTACATTACCTCAGGTTAAACTCTGACAGACTTGTCTGTAAACGAGGATCAGTTTTCTTTTTAGAGGCTTAGAAATCCTACATAGTTATTTTGTCAGACGCTACTATTTCTTTGTAATTTAAGTTTCAGTGTGTTGTGTGTCTTTACTGAACTTTAAAATCAATTTCTAAGCCAAAGCTCCTTTCAGAGCCAGTTCTTCAATCCAGGATAGCAGTTATTTTCTCCCAGAAACCACTTACAACTTGAAATGTTAATGTTGGACCCTGTGCTCACGCAGCAAATTCACTGCTGCTGTCTTTGATTTTTTTTCCCTTAGACGTTAATCCATTTCTCTCTTTCTCTCGCTCTCCCCACAGTTCCTCTGAATGCCTGTGTGCTGAATCAAACTGTTATTGCGGTAAAGACGTGGAGTTAACATACTGAATACTAATGTGCCGCGTGCAGATGTCTTGGTGCATAACAGATTGACTTTGGGGTGTCTCTTTTGCTCAATGTGTGTGTGAGTAGGCTGGAGAGCGAGTGATGCTGGATGTGTGCACACACTGCGAGTGTGTGGGAGATAAGAGGAGTTATCGCCTCTCTTGCAGGAAGATGAGCTGTTCTCCCTGCTCGGAGGTACAAACCCTCTCTCTTAACATTATTAAAGTGATAGTTTACCTGAGAGAGAGAAACAAAATCCCAATTCGTTCATCGTATGCCCTGTGACTTGACTTGCATTTCAACAGATGTTTTACACATGCTTGATGATAGTGAAGTCAAAGGTTTTTCATATGGTGCTTTTATGTTCTGCTTCACAGAAGGGCAGTATGATAACAGTCAATGAAAACAGAATCTTCATTTGATCAGAAATGTGTAAAGTAAGAATACAGTGGGATTGTGTTTGTGTTGTAGGGGTACACGATGGAGCCCATACCTAACGCCTGCTGTGGCCGCTGTGTTGCAACAGCCTGCAGCATCCGACGGCCCGATGGACAGCTCATCTCTCTGAAAGTAATATTTGCAGACACAAGTCAAGGTCACAATAGTCTCAGTGGAGTCATTTCAGCGTTGATCAAACACACGTTTGTCTTTTCTTGCAAAGGCATACCTTTCTTGGTAGTGCACGGGGAATCAAGGGAATTTTAAAGGGCATTGATTTAATGCTGGGTAATGCACTTGCTAGTGAACTGTCTCATGTTTTTAAAAAAGGAATCCCGCAAATTAGTTTACCCAATCTTTTGGGAATTTTTGAGGAGTCTGTTTAGTGAACCAGCAAGGCATAGTTATTGAATATCAATCAATACTTATTTTCTATAGCACCTTTCTGACTGGACCACAAGGGCTATTCCAGCACCAGAGCTTCAGGGGAGCCAATGTTACAGAGGAACATTCCCAGTAAACCCTAGAGATGGTAGTGAGGCACCAACAACCATACCAAGTTCACTTAAGTCCCCTCCTTGCCCACTCTGATGCTCAGTTTGAAGTGCAGCAGAACGTCTTGACCATGTCTACGTGCCTATAAGCTTTGAGTTGTCACCGTGATTGGCTGATTAGAAATTTGCGCTAATAAGCAGTTGAACAGGTGTACCTAATAAAGTGGCCAATGGATGTAGGTGCCAAGAGTTGAGAACAAATCACAGTTATTAAACAACTTACATTTCTCCTTACAGTAAGTGAAATGTTTTAACGCAACCCGTGGTATTGTAAATAGCTGTAAACTTCAAGCTTTTAAAATCACATTTAATAAACACAGAGTTGCCAGACCAAAACCGGTTAATCAGTGTTTGCTGACTAAATAAAACAAGTGTATTGTTAGTTGTGTGTGTGAACCTAGGCATGTTTGGTTGGAGTAATGTTTACAAACGTCTGTAAAGTTTAATGGGAAAATGATCTTTGTGCCATATGATTTCTTTTAAAGGAAAAGCACTCAATATCTTGTTATTTTAACAAACTAATGCTACTTCACAATATGAGCTTTTCATGTTAATATTACTTCAGTAAAATGCTACAGATGTTCTGCCCATGTTCAGAGAGTGAAGAAAAATGTGTATTTGTGTGTCTTTTCAGGCAAATACCACACGCACTGATGGCTGTACTAAACACAAATGCAGTGTGAACAAGGATGAGGAGCTGGTACTGGAGACTCTTGTGACAACATGCCCTCCGTTTGACCGGAAAAGCTGTCTGGAGCATGGGGTAAACAAACACATGCATGCTCTCACACAGAGTCCCTCTGAGGCCACATGCTTTAGGCTAATTGTGACAAACAGAGGAATAATGCAAACACAATTCAAGATGAATGCTTTCGCCACACAGACGGGTGTGAAACACTTCCTTTTCTTAAGAAGTTAGTGTAAGAGTAAGATCCAGGTAAAGGACAACTTTACCCATTTTCCAGAAAAGTTTGAAAAACTTCTATCTAAACCAAGCCCACTCAGAGCCGGAAACAGAAATGTGAATCATGGTGAGTAGAGCTAAGCCATTCCAAGCCGACCTGTGCAGTTTCTGGTTGAAACATAGGGTACTGAGTACTTTTTGTGCGCCAAGAGTTGAGCCAACAAATATGTTCATGGAGACATGTAGGGTTGTAGTGCTCCGAGGCCTATCTTGAGACACATTGTCTATGGTCTCAATCTTGTCACAGAACCATCGATCGTGGTCTCTGTATCGACTCGCTGTGATCTCTGTATCTTCTTTTTCTCACCAACAGCACAAGCGCTCCTTAAGATTAGTCACTCCAGTAGACTATCAAGGTCACCAAAATTGGCAGTTACCTTTGGCTTTAGGGAGCACAAGGAATGGCTGGGTCTTGGTCTTTATACTCTCTGATCTTGGCAGGGTCTTGGTCTCGGGTCTCTCCAGAATCTGATGGATTTTAGCTTTGTTTCTCTCTGATCTCTGCTGGGTCTCTACTCTGTGATCTCGGCTGGGTCTTGGTCTCTGTACTCTCCAGTCTCTGCTGGGTCTTTGTCTCGATTCTCGATACTCTCTGATCTCTGCTGGGTCTCTACTCTGTGATCTCGGCTGGGTCTTGGTCTCTGTACTCTCCAGTCTCTGCTGGGTCTTTGTCTCGATTCTCGATACTCTCTGATCTCTGCTGGGTCTTGGTTTCGATACGCTCTGATCTCTGCTGGGTCTTTGTCTCTATACTCTCTGATCTCTGCTGGGCCTTGGTCTCTGTACTCTCTGATCTATGCTGGGTCTTGGTCTCGATACTCTCTGATCTTTGCTGGATCTTGGTCTCTATACTCTCTGATCTTTGCTGGGTCTTGGTCTCGATACTCTTTGATCTCTGCTGGGTCTTGGTCTCTGTACTCTCTGATCTCTGCTGGGTCTTGGTCTCTGTACTCTCTGATCTCTGCTGGGTCTTGGTCTCTGTACTCTCTGATCTCTGCTGGGTCTTGGTCTCTATACTCTATGATCTTTGCTGGGTCTTGGTCTCGATACTCTTTGATCTCTGCTGGGTCTTGGTCTCTGTACTCTCTGATCTCTGCTGGGTCTTGGTCTCTGTACTCTCTGATCTCTG
This sequence comes from Danionella cerebrum, assembly GCA_007224835.1. Classification (NCBI taxonomy): domain Eukaryota; kingdom Metazoa; phylum Chordata; class Actinopteri; order Cypriniformes; family Danionidae; genus Danionella; species Danionella cerebrum. The sequence continues at coordinate 34,683 of SRMA01024220.1, forward strand.
CTGGGTCTTGGTGTCTGTAACCTCTGATCTCTGCTGGGTCTTGGTCTCGATACGCTCTGATCTCTGCTGGGTCTTTGTCTCCCTACTCTCTGATCTCTTCTGGGTCTTGGTCTCTATACTCTCTGATCTTTGCTGGGTCATTGTCTCCTTACTCTCTGAGCTCTGCTGGGTCTTGGTCTTGATACTCTCTGATCTCTGGTGGGTCTTGGTCTCAATACTCTCTGATCTCTGCTGGGTCTTGGTCTTGATACTCTCTGATCTCTGCTGGGTCTTGGTCTCTGTACTATATGATCTCTGCTGGGTCTTGGTCTCTATACTCTCTGATCTTTGCTGGGTCTTGGTCTTGATACTCTCTGATCTCTGCTGGGTCTTGGTCTCTATACTCTCTGATCTTTGCTGGGTCTTTGTCTCCTTACTCTCTGATCTCTGCTGGGTCTTGGTCTCTGTACTATATGATATCTGCTGGGTCTTGGTCTCTATACTCTCTGATCTTTGCTGGGTCTTGGTCTCTATACTCTCTGATTTTTGCTGGGTCTTTGTCTCCTTACTCTCTGATCTCTGCTGGGTCTTGGTCTCTGTACTCTCTGATCTCTGCTGGGTCTTTGTCTCCTTACTCTCTAATCTCTGCTGGGTCTTGGTCTTGATACTCTCTGATCTCTGATGGATCTTGGTCTCTGTACTCTCAGATCTCTGCTCGGTCTTGGTCTCTGTACTCGCTGATCTCTATACTCTCTTATCTCTGCTGGGTCTTGGTTTTAATACTTTCCAGTCTTGGCTCGTTCTTAGTCTTGATACTTTCTGATCTCTGTTGGGTCTTGGTCTCTGCACTCGACTGGGTCTTGGTCTCGATACTGTCCAGTCTCTACTGGGTCTTGCTCTCAGTCAAGACGGTCTTGACTATAAGACTATAGAGACAGTCCCAAGCTGCAAGTCCCCTCCGGTTAGTTCTGGATTTCTTCTGTTCTCAGTCATTGAAAGTTTGTTAAAAGTTATATTGCATGGAGTCTTAAACAAAGGGAGACTTACAGTTATTATCTGTTCATTTCATTTGAGTATAATTTTGACTTTGAATGTATATGCTTTCATTTTTCAAAAATTATTCCCTTTCTCCACAGGGTAAAATCAGTCAGCTCGGAGACACCTGCTGTGAGATATGTAAGTCAAAGCTTCAGACTAATCATTCAAGCATCCTGTTCACTTTATCAAATCATCAACCCAGCGATCTGAGCACGGCGCCTGCTGGTTATTTGTCTGTGTAGGCACCGAGCCGGAGTGCAGAAGGACTGTGGGTCATCTTAATTATATTCGAGTGGACGACTGCCAGTCTGAAGAGAAGATAGAACTTACGTACTGTGAGGTAGGTCAATGTTGTTTTGGATATTGTGACTCATTTTAAAAACAACAAAACAAACAAATCCGGTGTTTCTTTATGGACTGTTCAAGTAGGCGGCGGTCATCTAATAAAAACAGCGGATGACTCTATATTGGAGTTTTATGTATTTAAATTAGCCCTTTATTCTCATGGAAAAAACTCAAAATGCTACTAAGTGTCTAGTGATTTCTGGGGCAGCACTGAACTTTTAAAGTTGGCAAACAAAAAAATAATTTTCACTTGCAGGGAAGTTGAGCATCTCTGGCAGTGAATGGATCAGTGGGCGGCCATGATACTTGGAGGGACTCTCAAAATACAGGAATGCTTCGCTTTTGAGTTTTAAACAGAAGTAAAGAATTCATGTTTAGCGTAGTCCCAATTCAAATTGTGTGTTATATCCGCATTAATCTTATGTACAATGTTAATTTAGTTACAAAAACACTGCAACGTTAGCATAGAGTTAAACATTGCCTCATGGAGCAATCAGAAGGTCAATAACATCTGCAGCTGACTCGCTTCAGGGGCCGGTCGTAGACACGTAGGGACTGGGGGGGGGGGGTGATGTTCCAGGACATTACTCCCATTTTAAATGCATCTTACTACTCCAACACATCCATACACTACATTCCAACTGGGAGCAGATAGTGGGGTACGGGCGGATAACTAACTCTGTCTTCAGTTCAGGGGGGTTTGCACCCGTTGTCAGCGTGGGCATGGGCGCTGCCTTGCTATCTACCCTCCGAATTTGGATGGTTGGATGGGTGGATGGTGTGGTCTCCCTTCCTGTCCCCTTCTGGTCTCCCCTTCCTCGGCGGGAGGCTGTGGTGGTGGGGGTGCTCATGGGTGGGGCCTGTACTGCTGGGGGCCTGCCTGGCTGTTGCTGGGCTGGGTCTGGGTCATTTCGTTGAACTGTGCAAACTGTACTGCACGAACTGTAACAAACTTACATGGTTTGTTCAGGTAGGTATTCTTCCCACTCCTGCATCTTTCCCCCTCACATACCCATCTCTCATCCACTCCCCCTTTTTCTTTTTACACCCTCCTGTCCTAAATTAATTAATGCGAACTGGTCCATGGGGAAACATAAAAATAATTAGATAAATTCACTGCTACCCTCCAGAAAAGGAAACACCATAACAAAGCGTAGGACGCACACTAATATGTTTTGAATAAGATGGGAATCGCTTCTTTACGGATCTTGATTGATTTACCAATCCAATCATTGGTTTGATTGGATTCTTTATCGATTACTTGATTGGTAAATAGCTTCTTTACCAATCAAATAATCGCCATTTTTCAGACACCAAAAAAAAGTCATATTTTTTCAGAATAAAGGCATGTAAAATTTTTCAATCCGAAAACCGAATTGGCTTTTTCAAGTCTGGCTTTGAAAGCTTTTGTTGAAAAATGTGAAAAGCATCTTTCACTTTGACTTTATATGACGTCTCAAAAAAGCACAGGTTGAGTTTTTTTGTGTTCATATAATCGATCTGTCATTTTCAGGGGAAGTGTGGAAGCAAGTCTCTGTACTCCGTGGACAAGCACAAGGTGGAGAGTGTGTGCGTGTGCTGTTCGTCTACCGGCACTGTTCCCATCAACGTTTCCATGATCTGCGCTAACGGCACCAAAACACACCATCAAGTACTCGCCGTCACCGGCTGCGAGTGCCTGTCACACACCTGTCCCGCAGATTAAAAATATACGCATGCAACACTCTACGGAAATCATATTCAGGACACTTTCATATAGCTTATGTATCTAGAACAGAAGTGTCTGGTGAAGCTAGAATCCACAATTTTCATCAACATCTGTAGCACCTGTGTCTCTTATACGTTATTTTAAATTTGTCATTAAAATTCCTTGTAAAAAAAAAAAAAATCGTTTTTCATGAAAGTACGCTCAGGACCTTCACAAACACTGTTTCACATCAGAAAGTGTGTTTGTTTCCAACAGCCAGCAAGAGACTGGATCCCCATGAAGGTAATTATCTCAGTGTATGACTGGTCCATGTATCCTCTGCTGGGAATTACTAAGCATTCATCGTGAATAATAGCAATTTGTGTTTTACTGCCCTTTAACTCTACTCAAATTCTAGACAAAATGATTACATTAGCTTTTAAGTATGCTAATGTTCTCTCTGGATTCATAAAAAACACATACATAGTTAAAGGTAGTGATGGTTAACCTGCTGAACTTGACTTCAGGTTTAGTCCTCGGGGGATTTGACCCATGAAATGCCCAGGTTTATCCAAACAGACAATATGATATTCAAAGCCATCCAGAACATGGCTGTCTCTATTTAAATGTCAAAAAGAACATGAGACAATGAGAGAAAGAAGTATTTGACGCCCTGCTGATGTTTAATCACCACTGAGCACAGAAGAAATGGCCAGTTAATGAAATGTTGGTATGTTTATTTACAGTGTGAGAGACAGAATACTGAAAGATTTGCATTCATAAGAATTAAGTATCACTTTTTTTGTAGTTGACACTATCAACATCTTTTAGCAGTGGGTAGCACTGTGGTCTACCAGTTAGAAGGTTGTCAGTTCGAGGCTCGCCGGTTCAATTAACCTAACCTAAACATGCAGTTAATTGAAGAATCTAAATTCCCACCAGGAGTGAATTTTGCCCTGCGATGGACTGGTGATCTGTCCAGGGTGTACCCCCGCCTCTCACCTAATGTGCACTAGAGATAGGCACCGGCAGACCCCCGTAACCCCAAAAAAGGGAATAAGCGTTTGGAAATGGAGTACATCAAATAAATGTTCTTAACCTGAACATGCACAAGAGACTCCAGGACACTTTTTATCCTTAGAATAAGCCAAAACTAGGTAATTTCACCAGAAGATTTACCAAAAAGAGTCTCAAGACTGACATGTGTTTTAACCCTTGCACTAAACTAAAGTCTCGAAAGATTCACAGGAACCAAGCTCCAAACAATGATCGAGACCGAGACATTGTGCAAAGTTTGGGAAAAAAATTCTCGGGGACATTTTCGCCCCCAAATGAAGCACCGATCTCAGCTATGGTGGAGATGCTGGAATCTGGAGGATTGAGTGCTTCTTTGAAGAGCCGCCTTTAACACATTAACACGATTATGGTTCCTTTTGTGAAAGGCCCTTGTCTCCGGTTGTGAAGATACATGGGAGCTACAAATATTGCTCGCTTATTGGGGGTCAAATATTTTTTTCAAATCAGTTTATAATGTTTTCAAAAGCATTTTACCGTTAATATTAAAAAAAAGAATGGATTTATTTGTCTGCAAACAAAAATTATTTTTTTTATATTCATCCTGGTTGTAGTGTCTTAAAACGTCTGTCTCTTGGGTTTCTTTGACCTTGACATTTATTTGACTGCTTAAAATTAATGAATGATCCAGACGTGGAAATGAATCACTGGCTAATGGCTCTTACTGACAGCCCGGGTACAGGAAATCCATACATAAATCCACCTGACTTCTACCTCCAATTCAGTACAGAAATAAACAAAAACTGCTGAATATCTATATGATTCAGGAGGCTAGCACAGAACTTTCAATACCACAAACATACGGATTAAAATGATTCATATCAGTACTATGGCATTTTGTGTGTAGATTTTAAATAAAAGAATACAATTGCATTCAACCTAAATCAAATAGGATTAAAACTCAGTGAGGAACAGCCAAATTTCTCTAGCTAGGTGAGGTGGAGAAAGACAATCATATGCGATTGATCACAGCAACAAGACAGAAGGTACTGCATCAACAAGGTCTTGAAGGTTTTTTGAAGAAGCACAAAGAAACAAGCAGCATTGAGGATCGTAGAAACAGTGAACGGCCCAAAACTCTTGTGCAGCAGATGAAAGAGGTTATTGCTGTGTGAAATTGGAAGATGTCCAGCAATGCAGTCAGCTCTGAAGTGGCAGGAACCAGTGGGAGCCATGGTGTACCAGTCAACTGTCCAGAGAAACCCCGAATTTATTCACTTTGTCAGGACAATGACAAAAAACATCATTAGGAACCATCCCCAGGGTAAAGAAGAACAACAAGTACTGCAAGTGTTGGCATGACCACCACAGAGCCAGAAGAACTTTTGAAAGGCTTTGCATTCTAGTTGTGTGAAGTTCACCGAAGTTTGCTTCCTTGAAGGCGGTGTTTACATCTCAGAGTCAGAAAATGATTATGATCTTCTGTATTAGCTGATCATAAAGAAGTGTGCTTGTGCGGGCTCCCTCTACCCTTTGGCAAAAGTACACCAGCAACAGAATCCTGCAACCCTGAAAAGGTAGAAACCAAATGAATAAATGATCGAATTAATGAGTATTTGGTTTATCCAGAGCAACAGCAGGGAATATTATACACAACCCTTTTAAAATAAATACAAATATGGTCACATATTTTTGAACAGCGTGGGATGAGGTAATAAGGCATGTTTTTTTAATTGCTTTATTAAAAATGCAACATTTCATCACAATGCATGCATGTTCAATTGTGTTTGTTGTCGTTTTTCTCCTCGCTTAGCTCGTTATAATTAGCCTTACGCATCTGTCGAGAGAGAGAGAGAGAGAGAGAGAGAGAGAGAGAGGGAGAGCTACCCCTCCCCCGCCCTTTCTCCCTCTCTCAGTGACTCGCTGGAAGTTTGCGCGTCTCGGGCGCTCCACGGAATTAACGGCAGCGGCAGCACTGGCGCGTTAAGCTGTGCGCGCCCGCGAGCGGATTGTCCTCCATCTCACCCGAACACCGACACGATGGCACTGGACAGGTCTCCCTCTGGCACCGGTGAGTACCAGCTCGGTTCCTTGGATTTTCTGGTGATGTTTTTGCGCGCGCGTCGGGTTCTGTCAGACTTCTGAGCTGCACCAAAGCGCACGACAACCGTTCAATTACTGTGTACTAAAATTCGCTCTCTGGCTATCAAACAATGCAGCAATGCCCCAAACATTGTGAAATTTCTTTTTGTCTGGTCAGTATTATCATTTTGACGAACCCCTATCTGACGTGAAAATTGCGTAAAATCAAAAGCGCGCGAAACGGTGTACCTCTTCAGACGGAGTCACGCTTTCACGTCGCCCCTAATTGTGTTAAATGAGCATATTTGCTTTTAAAACACACACGAGCACTCAGTTTATCGGAAGGGGTTTGTATAATTAGCTGGGGCAATAATCTGGAGCTATTTCCAGCACCAAGTGACGCCATGTGCCGTTTTATGAATCAAAAACACTTTCGGGGTGTTTTTCTTTCTCGGGGATTCCTTATGAGGCACAGAGCGAACCCCATCTTGATTAGGGATGACGATGAAAGCAGCCAAAGGCACAAATAGACTGTGATGTGATGCCTGGTTTGGTCATGTGGTGTAAATGCGCTTAGCTTTCTCTAAGAGTCATGAATCCCTGTGTTTGTTTACCTCGGGGCATGAGGTATATTTAAGTGGTGCTTTATTTAGGCCCCGGGAGAATATTTAGAAAGATCAAAACTGCCTTTTATTTCACTGCGTTGAGTTGTGTTGCTGTCCTTGGTGCTGAATGGTTTTTGACCTCTACTTTTACAAAGATGTCTGGCTCGCTCTCCTTTTTTCGTTTAGACTCACTCTATCAGGGAACAGGCTCAAAGTTTCTGGGCATTTGCTGAAGTTTATTGAAAGTATAGCATTGATGAATGCGCAGATAAGCTTGATTGCATGTCTTATTTCCAGAGGATGCTGGTACAACTTAAAAAACTGTTTAATTGACATGTTTTGAACCAATCATTACAAAGAAATCTTATATTTTAATACTCATTTGAAGTTATATTTTACAGTTCATATTGTGATGTGAGTGTTTATTTTAAATTCTTTGATGTGGTATTAACAAATGACAGTGTTAACATCATCCTGGATGATTAAAGAAACTAAAACATTCTGTTTTTCTCCAGTTTTATTCCACAACTCTATCCATGCATGTCAAGTTGACAAAAGGGGTGTTTTCTTCCTCAAGAAAGGGTTTATTTGTTTCAAATTCTAATAATCATAATCATACGTCCCTAATAACATCCATAAAATGTACATTTTTATTTAAATGTATTTAACAAATTGTATTTTAACACAGAAAACTATAAATCCCTGACCCATTTAACCTAACACTAACACAATAAATAACAAGTAAAAGTGATTTATATTTACCTACAAATCATTGTATTAGACCTGCATATAGCTTCGATCACATTCATCTTGTGTTTTTTTTTTTCAAAATTACATTCAACTCACTCGCAGACGTACCGTTTTTCTGTGTAATGTTAAATATTCTGAATGAATCAAAGATGAATCACCTAGTGATGCACAAAAAGTTGATTTACAGACAGTTCAGAAATCTGCTTGGCAAAGCTTTCAGAGTGTAAAAGAAAAAACCTTAATGTGTGTTTACTGACAAGAGGTCGACCAATGATATTTAAACATTTTGGTTTCCTACGGGGTTTCCCCCACAATCCCAAAAACATACGGTTAGTTTAATTGAAGAATCTAAATGCCTGTGATTGTTGCCCTGTGATGGACTGGTGACCTGTCCAGGGTGTATCCTTGCCCAATGTGCGCTGGAGATAGGCACGGGCAGACCCCAATGACGTCAAAAAGGGAAGGAAAATTAATGAATGAATATAATATAATAAACATTGAGCATTAAAATTGAGAAAAAAAGCAAAAATGTAGAAGACCATCAAATAAACCCTTTGATCAAAAGGTACAAAGACTTTTGTGAACTCTCTGTTTCATACAAAAATGATTAACAGTATTTTTAGTTCTAAATACAACATGATGGAGAATAGAAGGCAAGAACAATCTCTAGATGAGCCTCAGCACAGTACACAATCATTGAGGCATAACTAAGTGCTGACCAATAATCCACTAATCTATGTCACAAATCTAGCCTTAATCTTAATTTTATTTCTAAAACAATTAATGTTTAATTTCAGAAATGTTAAATTAAAACCATGTCTGTTACTAAAATAAAAAAACATGATCTCACTGCAGTAGAACTGCACTAAAGATATTAAATAAATGGTGTTCTTTACATTAAAAGCTGGCACCTAAGACTGAAATTCTTAGCTACTAAATTGACAAAACTGTGAAATAAACTATAACTAAAGATCTAGCTTGTATGGGGTTCGAAAAGTGACTGTTGAAACATATGTGTATTGTTCCAAGACTTAAATACAAGTAATATGGATTGTGTTTACAAACTTGACAGGAATTGGGTTATTTTGCAAGAAACAAACAAGTATTTTGTGACATACTTTGGCGAAGAGATTTAATCCTTTCATCTCCATCAGTCTTATCTTAGGGCATATATGGGATGGTAAATTGCGAAGCTTTTTAGACTCTGTTAAATGATGTGTGCACGGCGGTTGTAAAAAAGTTTGATTGGGTTGCCATCCATGTTAAGAGTCCATGCCTGAACACATCTTTAAAGCAATCTATGGTACCAGTTACAGCGCCACATAGTGACCACATGGAATATCCCATTTTGTGTTGTTTTATGATTGAGACTGTGATTTCAAAAAATTTGGAACACTTATGTAAGAAACCAATTAAATAATTTTATTTAGTAATGTATAGTATAACAAATTCCCCATCGAGTGATTGTGTGAGGTGCTCGAGTCCTTTAACCTCTGCTTGCAGATTTACATTTGAATTGCTGTATAGACGAGGTAACAAAGACATTGGATAACTGAAGAGAATTGGTTTGAACGTTGTTTCTCATAATAAATATGAGAGCATTATACATCTTCCAATAAAATCCTCCCCACGTTTTGTCACTGGTGAAACCAGTATTTCTAATCTTGCTATCCCAAATACAGTTTTTACTCTTAACCTAGAATTTATTATTAAATGACATCTAAAGGTTGAATGTATGGAGTACTACGATGTCCATGATGTAACGTCTGCTAGCACTCGTTTGGACCCTCTTTCAGAACTACTCTAGACACGCTGTGGGTCCAGAAGGTATTCCTCATACTGTGGGTGCAAGAAATTTTTCTCACCACACACGCCATTCATTTGATGTTTCAATTTCAAAGTCACTGAAATCCCCGGTCTAATGGCTGCAATAAGTAGCTGCCATGTGATTGGCTGATTGTCAATTGGATAGGTGTACCTAACAAAGTGGCCAGTGAGTGTAAATCCAAAAAGCAAAAAATATGCTAAATATTTACCTCTGCAGTTTTTAAAAGGACATATAGATTATTAATATTAATGAGGCATGCAATTCGTGCAGCATTGCTGCGTTCAGGTGGAGTTTGCATACGTGCAATTCCTCAGCACCTCAGGATTTCCTCCTCATCCATTCTACCCTAACTGCTGACTCTGTATTAGCTTTTGAGTGAGAGTGTGAATGCTGAGTGAATCTGTCTAATGAGTTTAAATCCATGCCGTTCACCTAATCTAAGCTGGAGATAGGCACCATCGCCACACTCATGATTGTTGACCTAACTTTATTAAATATGTTATAGAGAACTGGAACGGGGCTCCCGAGCGGATGCGTGTTTCAGCTGTGAGGAGCGAGTCGTGTTCGATGCAAAGCGAGAAACTCCGCTGTCTTGCCCGAGATATCTCTGAACTGGGGCAGCAGGGCACAGCAAGCTGTGGGCAAGATGCCAACGACATCTCTGTGGACACGGTGGGTAAATTCTGATACATTACATTGAGATCTGCTGGAATGTTTTATGCAAAGAGACCCAAGCACAAGCTTTCAGAAAAGTCACGTTTTAGAAATCATTAAGCACATCTGTTAGGGAAGCACACTTGTGAGGAATGGCAGAACCCGTGTGAGCTTAACTAGGATTAATAAAGAGGTATCGAAGATGAGCGGCTGTTCAAAGTGAGAGATTGAAGTGGAGACAGGAAATTGATCTAACAGACCTTGTTGTTAGCTTTGATGCTTTAATGTGTCATTTGTCAGCTCTAAAAATAGAACGATGGAGGTTGCCATCGATTGCTTGAATGGTTTCTTTCTGTTTAGCTCGAAAGATTAGGAAAATTGAGGTAAAATATATTTCAACAGTAGATAGTTACAATTAAAACTCTTAACATAGCTATCCCAGTCTCTTGATTAATTAATTAGCCAAACTGCACCCAATGTAAATCTACCAAGCAAACCTTCTTGGACACTGGGATACTAACAAACATCACAAATGTAGCAAGAAATTGTCAGCCATCAGACTCCATACATCTGCCCCATTACTGTCAGGGCTAGGGAAGGGTATCGTTAAGGTTTTAACGGTTTTACTACTTTTATCGATACCACTTATCGATCCGGTACTATAACGGTACTCTTATCTCTACTTTTTTGTGTGTTTTTAATAAAAAAAAATAGTAATAATTTTTACATACTAAACCGGTTCACCTTGGCGTTGAGGACCATATCGTTTTGTATTTAAATTTTTTATTTTTTGTATTTAAAAAATTTATTTATCAAATAAATTTTTTTATTTGACCATTTCGCACAAAAATTTCCACAAAAGTGCCTGGATTTTACATGCTTGCAGTTGTAACATTATATATTGAGTGGGTGCAAACACTGTTATTTATCTCCACATAATGAACAACAATGACTAAAATAAAATAGAAACTTTTTACAGGAGCGAGGCCATAGTGAATTCTTGAGCTCTTGTGCTGCGTGCGCATGAACTCTCTTTATTGTGGAACATACATTTCTTGTGTGAGATTCCAAAAATGGCAGAGCAGGTGAATAATAAATATCATCACAAATTACTCAAGGCTGGTGACGTAAAGTATGTTAGGTCATGTTTATTTAACAATAGTAAATATGATTTTCTAGTACCGATAGCAGAACTGTTAACGTCAGAGCTTATCGATACTCCAGTCTTTTATAATAAACAGCATTTAAAAAAAAAAAGAGTTGAAGTGTATTGCGTTGAAAAGCCCATAATCAATTTTCCAAAAAACACAATACTTCAGTTTTTTTCCAAACCGCTATAAACGCCAGTCAAGTTTTTTCCCAAAATGCCATAAGTCGACTAAACCAAGCTCAGTACAAAGAAGACGAGGCACTGGGGAGGTGGGAAAATGCCAGTTGATATCTGCAGCAATAGTTTTGAATCTTTTTATTATAATTCAATTGAATTGGAACAGAATCAGGCCATTTTCCGGTTGATCAAAGTCAATAAAGTCCAGGGGAGACATCCCAAAGTCACTGGGAGGTGAAAGGAGAGACTATAGGACGCGAACTCACTAGAACTTAGAGATCACTGAAGTGAGATACTGAGAGCAAAAGCTGATTCAATGCGTTCCCTCCTTGCAATACGAGTCGAAAGTCAACAAAATCAACAAAATCAATCAAGTCCCAATCAACAAATGTAAATATAAAGATACGGCAGCACTCTTGTACTCAATGCTGGAAAATAGAATATAGAATATAGAATATATCTACAAAGATATCAACATTACTGTGTTTGGAACCACCTCGTTGCAGTGCAGCACCTTTAGAAAAGCAGGTTGATGATAAAACATGAGTTTGACAGTGAGAAACTAGCTGCTTTGAACTGGCAGCCAATCAGGGGATGACCCAGATCCTCACTTTTCTGCCAACTATAAGCTCTTGAAGCAGTCTTGAAAGAGCTCCAGGAATCTGTTACGCAGTCTTACAGATGTGATGAAATAAGCTCATGTGTGTTTCCAGGAAGAACCAGGCCCTGGTCCAGGAGGAGGCCTGTGCTTCTCAGACGGCCGTAGAAGAGTGGACTACGTTCTTGTTTATCACTGCAAGAGACGGCAGTCCCAACATCGAACCTCCATCATCTCAAATGGGAACGTGGTTCAAAGCCCCAGCCCGTCACGGAAGAGTACTAAGGGTGATGTTTCGGACGCGGTGATAGAGACGGGGCTTGGCACAGGACCAATCAATGGACTAAAGGATAAAATCAGGGAAGAATTTGAAAGAGGACTGCAGGAGGAAGGCTTGGAGATTGAACAGGACAGAGAGGTTCGTATGCATGCTATCTTAAACTAAACCCTGTCAAACTATTGGCTTTATTTCGTGTTAGATAAACATAATGTCAGATATAAAGGGTGTTTATGAGATAATACCATCTGAAAAGGTTTGGTCGCAGGTGTACACATGCACACTTCCCCTGAGAGTTTTCTGAGCAGCATCACCACGTGAGGATGATTGGTAATGATTGAAATGCATGACTATTTAGAGACATATATGATAAGTGGAGTAGTAACTACAACAATTAACATTACATTAGTTTGGTGTTATCTGGTGCTGCATAAAAAAAGTCTAAGTGATGCTATTTAGTTATTTAGTCTAGATTAGCATGGACATTTATCAGAAAAAACAACACTTTTAATATCAAACTAAACGAATATAAGAAAAAATTGTATTGTATGTATGGAAGCACATGCATTTTTTTTTTTTACTATTTTAAACACGGTGGAAAAAATATAATTTTGCTTCATACGTCTACATTTAAATGTAGATTTTTCTTTCTGTTGAATGAACTTGAGTTAATTGCATTTTAAATGCATTTTATTTGCTTGTGAAAGCCAAAATATTGGTAATGTGTTTAAACGTCTTATTTTAATTGTTATATTATTTTACTATTTTAATTTTGTTTGGATTTTGGTATTGGCTGGATAGTCAAAAAAAAGCACTGGTCTTGTAAAGAGCACTGGTCTTGTAAACCAGGGGTCGTGAGTTCATATTTCTCGCTGAAGCCTTACTTAGTCTTTGTTTTGGACTGGCGACCTGTCCAGGGTGTACCCCCCCCCCCCCTCTCACCCAACGTGTGCCGGAGATAGGCATTGGCAGACCCCGTGACCCCAAATAGGGAATAAGCGGGTTGGATAATGAATGAATGAATGAATGAAAAAAAGGATATCTTTCTTTACATTCACTTGTGATTCTTTCTCTGCACACATTTAGTGGAAGTTTACGCACTCACCATTTTACTTTGATGTATATTTACAGCTCTAGGCATAAAGAGTATGTTACATAGCATGAGCTTTGGTCACACTATTATAAAATGTGAACACTATTAGCAAAGGTCTGTGGTGTGTTGAAATCATTACCTTTGTAGCTAGATTTCCAAAATATTTGTGCCACTGCTCATTACATCGACAAAAAAAACAACCTTTTGATCACTGTTTCAGCGAAAAACATTTAACTGCTCACAGGTTGAAAAGATTGAAATCCTATTTTTTTTTAATTACCTTTTATGCAGTTTTTAATGACAAATTTATATTAAATCCTGCACGAAATCTCCCCAAATTAGCATTTCACACTTTTCTACCTATTTTTTATGCACTGTTCTCATCTTTCAAGACTGATAAAATCACTTTTACAATTTAGCTGTGAACCTTTATTTTACAGTAAAAAACCTCAAAATCATCTGAAATCAGTCTGTATTGTGCTTATATTGAAAATGTTTATTTTGTGAACATATGTTACACATGTTTTGAGTTTTAAAAGTGCTCTGTGCATCGATTTCTAGACTTTAATACTAAAGAGTCGACTTTGAGACGCTTAAACAAGTTCTTTCTTTCAATCGAATCTTTAGCTCAAAACTGTGACTTCTCCCGATACTACACCTCCTCCCACCAACGCATCATCCATTCATGTTTTGAAACAAAGCTCCTCTTACTCTCAGTGCCAAGCTGAGCGGTTTCCACTTGTGCACCTAAAAATGTCTTCACCCTACAAAAAATTGTTGAAGTAACTGGATATTTACCACTGAGAAGAATCCTGCTCCAATCACTTTTGATTTGGAGCGTCAACAGCCCCTGGGCCCAGACACAGGTTTTGTTGCACTTGCGGAACTTCTTCTCAGGGTTTTGTTCTTCCATGTCTCTCTTTTTTACACCAGTCTTTCGTCCTCGCTCTTCCACTGTGTTGTAAAACTCAGCACTTTATCCTCAGCTCACGTTTGAATTCTCTTTTTTTTACCGTGTCTTGTCCTGGTCAAAAGCCATCACATGGGAGAGTAGATGCTTCGTTGAGTTGGACAGTTTTGTTATCTCCAGGGGTGTAAAACACCTGGTGTGGTGTTTCCTCCTTTGGATTGGAACATTGAATATCGGTAGATATTTATTAGTTGTATTTCCCATGGACCAGTTTACATTAATTGCGTCAGGACAAGGCGGTATTGGACGGAAAGGGGGAGTAAAAAAGGGATTGGAGAAGGTGAGGGGGGAAAGGTTCAGGAGTGAGAAGAATAGGAGAAATACATACCTGAACATACAATGTAAGTTTGTTACAGTTCCTATTGTAATTTGAACTCTCAATTCCCCCGATCGTGACTGGTTCGTGCTGAAAAGGCGGCGTCAAGTTATTGTTTACTTTTAATGCACTTTTTTATTAGGGAAGCATAACATTTTTTTAAACCGATTTTATTAACCGTTATTTTTCAGCTCCTAAAAGCTGATGACGTTAACCGATACCGCAAAAACATCTCTAAGATCGTGACATCCATACTATTAATAAAACCAAAAGACTTTTTAATGTTTAAATGAAATTTTAACTTGCATTGTCTCGTAAAACAATATGGACCATCTCTTTTTTTAATATTCCACCGCAGCATGTGTGGTGAATGGGTGTACCTGTAAGTGTAGCCCCCCCATATTTGGATGGAAGATGCAGATCTGAAAAGTTGATTTACAAGTGATTTATCAGACGATAAAAGCACAGCGGTAAAGTTACTCCACGTTTGATATTCATCATGACATTTGCTATCTCAAGAACATTCTAAGCCAATAAACGGCATTGAAGATACAATAAGACAATGTGTAACATTTCTATAACAAAAGGAACTTAGCCTCTGTGCAAAGTCAGTGAATGTCAAAATGACTATTCAGGGGCTATTTGTGTTAAAACAGCCTTCGCTAACCATTACACAGCACCATCGGGTAAGGGACTGTCTTAAAACTGCACATACAAACGTAAAAATTACTCGTAAAACTTATATGAATGCTGCTTGGAAAGGAAATGCTTTTATAAATATATATAAAATAATATAATAATAATAATATGATAATGTTATAATTATTATTATTATATATATTATTATTATAAAGAGTCCTCAATGAGGGTGAAAGGTGAGGGTCGTCAAGTGCCATTATTTGAATGATTAAATCGTCAATAGCCTCATCCCGTGGGTCATGTCTGGCACACAGTTTTGCCAAGAGCCTCAAGCACATTAGCGAGACCCGTTGGCTTCTTAGCGGTTAGCTTGGTGATGTTTTTGGCAGCATTTTCAACACTCTGTTGAAGTGATGGTTATGTAAGAGGTGACTGATGAGGTATTTTTCCCTTTTCGTGGAACTTTGAGCATTTGTTGCAGAAAACTACCGCTTCGAGATCCGAAGAAAAATTTGAGATTCGAACAATAACAAACATTTCTGCTGTATTTTTCACTTGTTTGTATGACGTCACGTAGCGCTTCCGGGTTCTGGCGCTCCTATTTACCAGTGCAAAAAGGGTCTGATATGCTTCAAAACACTTAAACAACGCAGCGAAACATTATCTATAGATTACAAATAATGTGCTATAACAAATTTATTTTACTATATACAGGTGCACCAATAATTACAATCCAGGTTATTATCACTCATTTTAAAAAGTGATAATTATAAATTATGTATGGCAAACAGATCACGAAAACTAAAAGTTACTTAAACAAAAAATAATATTATATAAGAATAATAATAATTCAAGCGCAGTATAGAGATGGAACCGTGCAAATGAATATGCCTGTGTAAATTAATCATAGTTTAGGATTCTCAACACCACATTTCTGTTACATAGAGTGAAACTGCTGCAGTTTATTAACCCTTGTAAGGTCTTCTGGTCTGTGGGACCCATTTTCAATTTTCATCATTAAAAAAACTATACAAATAAATATTTTTTCAAACTGAGATTCATTGGCCTTGGCTCATTTTCTGTGAGGGACAATAATCAGAAAAAAAATAATTGACCCCCCCCCAGGCATCCCCCTCCTTCACATTTGTATTAGATACAGGGTCTTCGGGTCCACTGGACCCAGGGCTAGTTAAAGTGTTGAAATCTTAGGTCCTGTGTACTCTCAATTTCCCTACATGTGTGTGGGTAGGTGTGGGTGTGTGTGCATACGTGCGTGTGTGCATGCGTGCGTGCGTGCGTGTGTGCGTGTGTGTGAGTGTGTGTGTGTGTGTATATATGTGTGTTGAAGGGAGAAAGTAATACGGTTCCCACACAAGGTTGCAACAATGTTGTAAATTTGGAGCACCCAACAATATTTGCACCCACATTCCCACATGCCCTGCATGAATGAAGCTTGGAGAGACAGTATAAATATCTTGTCAGTGTGGTTCCATACTACACAAGATGGCAAAGCGATTTTCAGTTCAGACTGCAGTACAACTGATACTGCGGTACAACTGAGTTCAAATCTTTGACGCTGACATACAGGACAGTCACAAGCTCCGCTCCTTCATACCTTCACAATCTCCTCCAGCTCTACGTCCCCTCCAGACGCCTCCGTTCAGAAAATGAACAGCGTTTGTTGGTCCCATCTCAGAGCGGCAAAAAATCTCTCACAGTTCCTGGCTGGTGGAATTCCTTTGCCGTCCCTGAATCTCTTTACACCTTCAAAAAGCAGCTAAAAACTCTACTCTTTCGAGAGCACTTACTAACTTAAAAACAATTTAAAAAAATTAAAAAATAAAAAAACCCTCTGAAGCACTGATTTGAATTCATTTTCTGTACTAGCTTGAAAGTGTTCTATGTGTATGTCTTCTGATCAATCCACTTTGTACCAAACTGCTTGATGTTTACTCCCAATGTAAGTCGCTTTGGATAAAAGTGTCTGCTAAATACATACATGTAAATGATACTGGAAGAGACAGAGGGATTTGAAGATGAAGCAGAGGAAGATGTTTGGAACATATTTCTGAAAATTCTGACACTGAGTTTGAAGAAGTGGATGAAGATCAGCCAGGTCAGAAAAGTAAAAGAGACTCAGGACCAGAACTTCATCAGTCTGGACGATATGAACAGCAAGGGCAAGCCTCTGAACAGCTGCGGCCAGGACAAGCCTATCAGCCTGCTTCAAAATGAAAAAGAACTTTAGGACCAGGCCGCCAGCAAGAATTTACAAGATCAGCCACTGAGCAGCCCGGCATAGGATCAGACTGTCAGCAGCTTATAAAGGACATATGGATGTCAAAATATGGCAGAATTGAATGGTCGTCCTGCTCAAAAACGAAGCCCTCCGCCTGGCTGCCAATGTGATTTAGATGATACCAGGACCTACACGTTTGGGAGTCACTCATGCACACGACATCAAATCTTCTTTTGACCTTTTTATGACATACCCCATCAAGACAATCGTCAAGACAATGAGGAATTATTGCTGTTTTATGATGCATTTCCTTGTGTTTTTACATTTTAATAAAAAAATAAACAAAAACGAGTAGCACTTCTATTCATAATCATCTGATTTGACACAGGTGAAGGAAAAATTTTTTAAAAAGTATCGTTTATATTACTTAAAAATGTGATGAACATCTGTTGAGTATAAAAAAAAGAAAAGAGAATTCAATATGTTGAATTAAGGACCTTAAAATGCCATGGGTCTACCAGACCCAGCAGGACCCCCTGTGTAACACAAAAACGAAGACCCTTCAAGGGTTAAAGACACTGAGGCTAATAGTCACGCACTCTGGATTAACTTCAGCGGAGGCTCCTAACAGTGAAACTCTGTATGTCTGTAGCGGCTGAAGTCAGCAGTTTGGTATTAGTTTTGGTTGACAAAGAATGAACGTGTTATGGAAGACGATGAATCAAAGTTGCTGTGATTTGCTGCGAAGGGATTGAACACATCTACTTTAATGCAGAACCTGCAGGATCCAGCTTTGCACGCTTTACACAAATGTCTTGAATGAAATACGTTGATTGGGAATTGAATATTAATGGTGTCAGAAACTGTAGCGGCGAGAGATTTGCACGCTTTCAGTGCAGTGTTAACCAATAATGTGTTAGGCAAATTACTAAATTGATAATTAACGAATTCAAGGACTTGTTAACCCCCCCCCCACTAGTAGTTGAATAGACTTTAATAATGATTTTTCTGCTGAGGTCAAATGAGCCGTCAGTCGCGTTTTGTGGTTATGTTTTGCAGTAATCTCCATGAAACGCTGACTGCTGCAGTTAGTTAACGTGTACGCACCGTTAACCACATTTGAACACAAATATATTACGCAAAAAAGTATTTTTTATTGTTTGAGCATTCCATCCTTTCTTCCTAATTAGTACTGTAAATAAACTTCCAAAATATAACATGCTAATATGGAATCTGATGATTTTGTAGACAACTTATTTAGAGCATTTATTTTAATTTAAAGTGCACAAAAAATGGGTGAATTGTTCATTTGGAGACATTTTAAACATTACATTTATGACTTTAGCAGAGGATTTTATCCGAAGCGACTTACATTTGAAAGAACGAACACATTTTTGTCAGTTCTTGCTTTCCCTGGGATTTGAGACCTTTGTCACAGGACAGATAAAACTAGACAGTGATATGAATTGTTGATGTGATAGACTACTCATTTCGAAGGTTTTTTTTATTATTTATTTGTGTTCAGTGTGTTTAAAGTGTCTTGTATGTGATCAAACTCTGGCTCCAGCAGACAGCGTTCGCTGAGATTACCGTAAAACCGGTAGCTTTGGTGCAGCATTAACACTATGGCAGCTCACTTGACCACAGTACAATGACTGCATTCATGTTCACATGTGTTTATTCAGTTTTTTTTTTTTTTTGCCTAAGAATGAGCCTTTCAATGCGTCTAAATGATTGCCCCATGCGAGTCTAAATTGATTTGTATTAAATTAATATTGTTTCTTGAATACATTGTGTTCATTTCAATGATCAAAGTTATCATTTTTAATAACTTGAATTATAGATTCAAGATAATTATATACAGTGGCACAGTGGGTAGCATTGTGACCTTATAGTTAGAAGGTTGTTGGTTCGAGGCTCGCCGATGACCTTCCTGGAAGGAGTTTGCATGTTCTCCCCATGCTTCTGTGGGTTTCCTCCGGGAGTGTACCCTTGCCTCTCGCACAATGTGCACTGGAGACGCCTGTGACTCTGAAAGGGAATAAGCTGGTTGGAAAATTAATGAATGAATATTAAATATTGATTATTATAAAGATGCAAAATGACTACCGTGTAGATATCTATCAAGTCAGTAGATTTCCTCTTGATTGTGAAGCTAGAATGTTTGATACAATTTTTAGTTTTCAACATGTAAAATGTTTTCTCTTCTTAAATTCAGTTAATTAATCTGTTTAAATAATGTCAAGTCATTGGTGTATATTGGAGTTAAACTGCATTATTGTACCCAGTATATTTTTCCCAAACAATGATCATAGATGAAAATCCCACATCTGTCAAACCCTGGGACTTTGTCGGTTTCTTGGCAAACATCTAACTTCATCATTATCTCTTGTGATGAGGCGTGAATAATCAGGGATGAGCTGCATTCTCACTGCAAGAGTAACAGAATGAGTGCAATCAAGAGATTTACAAGGTCACCTTGGAATTTAAGTAGTGGAGACCCAGTTTAGAAAACCCTTCAGCCTCCCACGCTGAGAAAAGACTGGTTTATGAAGAAAGGAAATTCGTTCTCGTTTTCAGGATGTTTCAGTGATATTATCAGCAGTCAGAAAGCATTTGCTACCCCGCAGTGCCACTGTCTTTAGCCCCGAGCACGATATTTCAGCGGCAGAGCTGTTAAAAAGGCGGCTGGTTCCTCATAGTATTCCCCAGTATGAAACAGAGCGAGATTTATATTTCAGAACAGATGTGGAATGTTTGATTCAAGCAGCTGTTTCTCTTAGTGTTATGTGTTATTCTGTGTACGTTTACCATAAAATATCCCAACGTCACCAAAATAATCGATGTATGTAAAGGTCAATTTTGTGGATTTCTTGCAATAAAAAGACAGTGTTATTTTTATGTACGCACTGCTTTGAAACTGTTACTACAGCACATGTTTTAATACAGATAATGCTCCTTTGAGTTAAGATCTGAAATTGGCCACAGGATTGGTTTAATTTAGCATAAAGATTGACTGATGAGAGCGAAATCCTGAGTGAAAGCTGTGACGTGGCTCTGTGTTCGACTGCTGGTGGTAGATCAGTTGTGTTCTGTTGGGGGGATTAAATTCGAGTGCTGCAGTCCCCAGCCCAAAGGCAGATTATGCTTGATCCTCATTCCCAGAGGTGTTTGTGTTTAATGTGCTTGTGTGTATGTGGCCCTCTTCCACGCCAAATAAGACCATTTTAGTAACAGCTGCAACTTATAGACGGAGAGCGTTTGCAAGTTAATCAAAATATTGAACTCATGTTCTGCCTCTTCCTGCAAACTAATATTGTGCTCTTCTCTGCTTCCTTTATCTTTAAACGACTCGTTTCTTTCTTTTCAAGATGAGGACGGTTCGCTTTACTCGTCTCCACGTTCCCTGGTCTGTTTTGAGCCGTGAGGCAGAGCTTCTCAAGATCAGAGTTCCCACTAAAAAGGTGAGTCACTGAATAGAGGAAGGCTGCCTTTGGAGAATAAAATATAGAGCTGTTGAAGCTTTGATGCAGTGGGGGATTTGAGACACTTGAAAGCTCTCAGGATTGAATTTGGACAGATTTTTGCTCAGAAAATTTTTTTGTGGGGCTTTGAGGATATTCCTAACAACGGCCCTGTATTTGTTCCATTTTCAATCCTGCATTAGAGTGATCTTTATTATTGATCTTTATTATTGTACTTCTTTTTATTTATGATGCCTACATCAGTGTGCAAAGTCGTAGTAGGCTTTATTTCTAACCATGCTTAAAAAACACCACTCTGGCTTCAATCAAGACAAATGGACCTTAAGTAGAGATATTGGGTGTGTTTTGTGAAGGCAACAAAAAGCTGAAACAATTGATCAAATGAATTGATATTTAAAAAAGTATTAGGGGTGTAACAATACATGCTGACCACGATACGATACTTATCATGCATCAGGATACTTTTACCCAACTACTGAAACCATTTCTATAATGAACCAGCATTTAAAAAAAAGTTTTGAGACTGCAAAGCTATGAGGGCGAGTGTCTAGTTTGATTTGTGTTTATTATCATTCATCCATTAGGGGGCAGCACCAACATTAAGTCATCTCTTTAAAATGATGGAAAGAGCTGTTATTTTTTATAATAAAAAATGTTTTATAATGTTTCTCCTGTTGTTACTTAAAATGTGAGTAAAGGATGATTGTCTACGAGAAAATATTTAAAAAGAAGTTAGAGAAGTGAAGCAAATGCACTTCAGCTCCTAGACCAGATGTTCCCCTAGTGTATATTTACAGTTTATTATAACTATATATTATAAGGTTCACCTGTCCAACTGCACTTTGACGGTAAATTTCGAATCAGCCAATCACATCGCATAAACTCAGTGTAGAAGTGGTCAAGACGATCTGCTACAGTTCAAACCGAGCATCAGAATGGGGAACAAAGGTGATTGAAGTCAATGTGGCATGGGTGTTGGTGCTAGACGTGGTGGTCTGAGTATTTCAGAAACTGCTGATCTACTGGCAACCATTGCAGGGTTTAGGAGAATTGGCTGAAAAGTAGTGAATATCCTGTGAGCATCAGTTCTGTGGGCGCAAATGCCTTGTTGATGCCAGACGTCAGAGTAGAAAGGCCATAATAACGTGTTACAGTCAAATGAAGAGCATCTCTGAACACGTCAAACCTTGTGGTGGATAGACTGCAGCAGCAGTAGATCACACCAGGTGCCAACCTGTCAGCTAAGAACAGGAAACTGAGATTACAGTTCACACAGGCTCACAAAAATTGGACAATACAAGATGGTAAAAACATTGCCTGGTCGGATGAGTTTTGATTTCAGTTGCGACATTCAGGTGGTGGCGTCAGAATTTGGTGTCGACAACATAAAAACACAGATGCATCCTGCCTTGTATCAATAGTTCAGGCTGGTGGTGGTAGAGTAATGGTGTGGGGGATATTTTCTTGGCACATTTTGGGCCCATTTGTACCAACTGAGTGTTGTTGCTGAACATGTCCATCCCTTTATGACCACTGTGTACCCATCTTCTGATGGCCCCTTTCAGCAGATTCACATAAAAGTATTTTTTCTACTAATAAACTACATATGGGTTAACCATGACCGGGTTATGTTTTGATCAGAATTCTAGTCCCGAATTTGCTCCCAGATTCTCTTCCCGTCTAAATTCAGTACTATACAATAAAAAACTTATAAAAAGAAAGTAATGTAATCATTTGACGAAGGGAAAAGGCGACATACTGAAAGAGGCAGATCTAGGAGAAGAACAATGAACACAAGCAGTGATTTAAAGTTTGAGTGAATATACGATGACAATGGGGGGCTCTGTTTATTATTATTTTGGCTGAAGATTATATGAGGTGTTTGGTTCTACAAATAAATAATAAACGCCATAAAAAAAATGAGTCAGTTCCAAATCTAAAGTGCATTATGTTCTTTTTATGTTTGAAAAGCCTATAATAAAAAAAAAACACTACATGCTGCGTAATGCAAGGGTGTGTCAGTTTTTTCCAAACTGCGATAAACGCCGTATGAGATTTCTAACTAAACCAAGCACTGCGCATTGAATTTGAGGTGGGTTGTCATCTGCAGCAAAAGTTTTGAATGGTGTTATAATAATTCCACGGCGATGGAACAGAATCAGGACTTTTACAGCTGGTCCAGCCGAGACGTCCCAAAGTTACCAGGAGGCAAAAGGAGAGACTGCGGGACGCTGATTCACATACTCTGACACTGTTTAAATGATTTTTTCTGGAACCAGCCACTTGCTTCAATATTGATGTTGTTTGTTATTGTATTTTGAATGGTTCCATTTAAAAAAAGGTAAACTTTTTTTTTGATGCTTTGGATCTATTATGTGTTTTTTTTAGGGCCATAAAGTCACCACATTATGTGAAAAAAAGACTTATTTACAAATAAAACTTTAAATATTAAAATCTGAATTTGAAATTGTTATGCTTGTATGACCTCGACATGCTTTATGGAAGTTTGAAACGGAAAGATTTTCCATAAACCACTTTTGTGCTAAAGAAAACACAATTTTTTAATGAAATAAATCTAAGTGGAGTTGCATTTCAGAACAAAATTCTTGTTACTTTTCAATGTAATCAAATCATCCTCCTTGTGTTTGTCACTAAACAATCAAAGTTTCTGCAAGAGTCAGTCAAAAGATAAAATCTTATGGCAAAAAAATATTAAATAAGCTAAACACCTTTCTGCACAATCAATAGATCATTCTACTTTTGCAGCACATTTCTGTGAACATGTGACAAACTTTTGCATAGCTGCGTGTGTCTAAGTTTGTTTGTGCTGCAAGAATATTTTGCCTCTTTTGTTTTTGCGAGTTTTGTGACTATTGTAGTACCTGTTGTCCAAATAATGATCGTTTTCTTCCTTTGCAGTGCGTTTGACCTCTTTCTTCCACCGTAGAAAATAGTTGAGTTGCTGCAAATTATGTTCAGTGCAAGAAAGGTAATCGAAAGGTTGTTTATCTGATTTATCTGAAAACGAGTGCAGTTTACAGATGGAACCTTACACATTCCTTTCCCGCCCGTCTGCGATGTTGTCTTTCAGTATGATGTTATTCAACAGTATGATAAGCCTTTTTCCCACTGATCTGACAAAGCCATTTGGAGGACAGTGTGGGTGAGGTAATTTTTCGAGCTAATTATTTCATTGTGCACATTTCTGGTTTCTAAAATATTAATCTCAACAATGACTTGTCTGTGTTTGTGGTCAGACGGGTCCAATTTCATGAAACAGATGTGACAAATAAAGGTCTCCAGAATGTGTGCTCTGAAGGAGACAGTGTGTGTAGTGAAAGCTGGACGATGTAATGAAGAAGAAAAGGCGCTGTGGGATTGGTGAATGCCAACTAAAGAACAGTGGAAGAAGAGAACACATTTGTATAAAGTGTAGTGTGTTTTTGTTGGAAATTTGCATTTTTTTTTTTTTTTTTTTTACTTTAGGTTTATTTTTTTTTTCTAAAATGTTTTGTGTCGTTTTTATATATATATTTTTGTTATAAGTATATATATATATGTATATATATATATATATATATAAGTGTGTATTCATAATTTACATTTTGTCTGACTTTATTGACCATGATGCATAGTGTAAAGTTAAGATAAAAAACTTAAAATAAAAATTGCTCAATAAAAACTTTATTTTCCATGCAGCTGTGAAGCAATAAGGGCATTAAAGGGGGCATCACAAAATGTTCTTTAAAAAAAATTACTATTGAGCTACTTTCAAGAGCAACTATTTACTTTTTAGTGTAAGTAACAAACAAAGTTACATTTTGATTAAAGTAACCACTCTGTAAATAAATGTCAACAATTAGTGAACAACTAGTTATTAGTTAGACCTTATTAGACCTTAAAGTTAACATTTAAAAACATGAAAATATGGTTTATTGCTGCAAATTTAACACTATACTGTATGATCTAATACAAAAATTACATACATTTTACATGTGCAAAAATGTGGGGGGTTTTTTTATTGTTCATTCATTCATTTTCCAACCCGATTATTCCCTTTCAGGGTCATTGGAGAAGTGTTTTGTGAAAATAATGTGAAATAATAATAAAGTCTGCTTTGTGAAATAATTTTAACCATATTATTTCAACAAGCCTATGAATTATACAGTTCTTAGAGCTGTAAAAATATGGTAATTAACTGAAATTATTACAACATGAACCTTGAAACTAGACGGTAAATAACTGTAAAAAATATAGTAATGACCCGTAAATATTACAATATACACCTTTAAATTAGACGGTTAAGAACTGTAAATATAACAATTACAACCCAGAAATCTGATGTGTATAAACTGTTTTTAAAGCAAAATAATAGTTTTTTAGTAAAAAAAATTTAATTCATTAAATTTAGAGCTACAGATGCCGGTATCTACTGTAAAATGTACGCTTTATTTTTTACAGTGGTACTGTGAACACAATCCTGTTAAACCAATGACGGTGCTACCAATTTTTTTACGGTAAAGTTCTGGCCACCACAGCTGCCTGTATTTTCCTGTAAAAAGTGGTTTATTTTTTTACAGTGTAGTAGTAAATGTAACTGGGTACTATTTTCAGCACAGAACTGTTTACAATACTTTTTTTTTCAACTACATTGCTCCTCGGTCCAAAAAACATCAAGGAATATCATAGTTTTTAGCCCTAGTTTAAGCTAAAATGTGTATGGTTCTTACCCTCCAGGAATGACAGAGAAACAAATGCTGCATTGTGACATCAAACCTGAAACACTCGCAGTTTCAATCACAGAGCTGTCTACAGCAATAGAATCCAGCTACTTCCTCTATGAACGCTAGAGCTGAGAGAATTCTCTACTGGGGAGCACGGGCGCTCTAGCTTCGTTTTGTTTCCTCTGGGTTCTTCCGGTGAAGTGTTCACTCTAAATTCCTCAAGAGTGAATTTGTGAGGGAATGTGGCGACACATCCAGAGTGAAACTGCCTTTTGCCTAATATGAGGTTGAAAAAAAAGGACTGTTCTCTCGACCCACACTACACCATCTATCTTGTTTTGGTGTTAAGAGCTTTGGCTGCATGATGCTCTGGGTTGGCGTTGTTGAAATGCCAAAAGTCAATTGTGAGACTCTGAACACAGAGAGAGAGGAGGCAACAGCGATCTGATTACACAATGCCAAGCCGATTACTTGTAAAATGTTTTCAAATTCCTGTAATGGGCATTTGTCATGTTGTCCTAAGATGATTGTCAGCAGTGTGGTTTCCCCATACACTTAGATTTGGCTTAGAGCCTAAAAGAATGATTTGTCCTTTGAGGTTGTGGGGTTGTATTGAATGATATAATCTGATAATGGTGGATTAGCTGCTGAGACATATGGACTCACATCCGACATGTGCTTCGGTTTGCCCTAAAACCAAAGCTTCCCTCTCCACACATTTGGCGTGGCATTGTCTGACCCTGGTCTCACCTCGTTGTGAACCTCCTGTCTCTTTAGCTGAGGAAATAATTGGATTATTCTCAGTTTCGTTTCAGGTCTGCTATGCTCTTTTTTGCAGACGTATCAGCTGAAAGAGAAGACAGGGCTCTTGGGCTTGATGAGTTCAGTTTGGACCAAAATCATCCAGCCGTTTCAGCCTGGTGTACCGGAGCCCGAGAACCCACGCACACGTGTCCTTTCCGAACCCTTCAGCAGAGACAAGCTTCACCTGTGAGTGCTTGTGTATGTTCACACACAAGGTGCTGGTCTTGATCTAACGGTCATCCTTTATGTTGCAGATTTGATATAAAGTCCAAAAGCAGCATGTTCAGCAATGCAATACGGGGCCGAATTGTGAGTATTGTTGTAAATGATGCGAGAACGCACTGGCCATCTGGATATCTCTTCTTGATATTGATTATACAGCAAACATTTCAGTTTCAAGACATTTGCTTTACAAATACACCAGATGCTTGCCATGCCCTCATGTGGGTAGTCCCGTGACACATTCATCTGCATAGAGACAAATGTTCAGAGTCTGACTGATGTAGATCTTTAAGACATGTTAGATAACTGAAATATAAAACTATAGCAGGTCTTGGTTTTTGATTCAATTATTAATGCACATTTTACTGGCCAGTTTCATTTCATTCTTTTTTTCATTATGTTGGCATAGAAAAGCCAACAGATTGTTATTCGAGCTACAGCCACCAAACTTTGCACAGACATCCAAACTGGTCTGGCTCAGGTTGCCATATGTTGTCTGGTGACACTGGTAACTCTAAATGAATTCTGGGAAAACACTGAGAATGCTGGGGAATTTTCCATTAACATGGGGTAAAACTCACACTGAGAACCTCATGGAACTTCAATCTGACCACACTTGTGGAAGTTACCAGTCAGTCTGTGCAAAGGCATACCAATCGTGTGAACCCCATGCTCTAGAAGGAGGTTGACTTAATTTCCTCTGAAAATAATTGGGAAATGACAAAAGAAATCATAAAGAAATGCTGACATGCATCACTGACAGCTCCCTAACAACCAAACTGTTTACCCTAGCAACCAAAATGTCTGAAATCTCAGCTTTGGGTAGTAGTAGAGAAATCGGGGTTTGGCTGATATAACTTATAGTGACAAAGGGAAACTTATATTATGTCGTTGTCCCCTCCATAGCAACCAGACTGTTCACCATAGCAACCAATTTGGGATTTTAGAAAATCGTAGAAACCTGTGGATTTGTGCATTTTATTCATGATATGCCATGAGGAATGAAATATTATGTCACAGACTCCTCCATAGCAACTAAATTTTTTTACCCTAGCAACTAAATCAGCAGATCCAAATCACAGCTTCAGATATGACATGATTGATTTCATCTTTGCAACCCAATTATTTACCACTGAATCCGATTTTCAAGAGAACCATTGATAAAAGGGTGAAGTTTATATCACACCCTGTCATAAGGGGCACACTTTTACACCACTTTTACAAACCACATCTCGTTATTAATTATTACACTTTGAAATTGTGTCTTGTCTTTGTCACTCTGTACTTTATGCTCACATAAGTTCAAGGAAATCAAAACCTCAGACATCAATTATTTGACAAGCCATATTTTCTTCAAATTATTTAAAATTGTAACTAAAACGTTTGCTCCATTGATCTGGTGCAGGGGAGCAAATCTGCATGTGGCTCCTTTATCTTTTTACTGCATCTCTGTGTCTGTCAACCAGGAAAATAGTTTTATAAACATGAAAGTGTCTTCGTTCGGCCTCGATTTGCAGACACTGTGTGCAGAGATTCAAGAGGAGATTCATTTTTCATTGTTTAATGCATTTTTTCCTATTTATTTTTTAAAGTCAGGTCCTCTGCATACACTGAAAGCCCAAAGGGATAAAAAGATGACTGTTCACTTCAAACTTTGTTTGCCACATGGATAATTTAACTGCAGCTTTTTAATTAATTTAAAAGAGACGTTAGACTATGCATGTTTTTTGTAATTGTGTTCATTATGTAAATGTCAGACTGGAATGCCCTCAACAAAATATGTTTCTGTTATTTAGTCCATAGAAAAATGAAAACAAACACAAGGAGACTTGTTCTCCAGGATATCCACAGATATCCAAACAGAAAAAAGTAGTCTAAGAGGAAAGCTCATTTCCTGCTCTGACAAGGAGACACAAGATCTAACAAATAGGCGACCAGTGTGCTTTGAAGGAATACCCAAAGGCCTCCTTTAAACTGCAGGCCTTGATGCTCAGTTCTGATTTGGTGCCTATATTGGTTTTTTTTACCTTCTGTTTATACGCTCTTTCAAATGTGCAGTTGATTTGTGTGTTTACACTTGCCCTAGCAACATGCACTGCTGCCGCCAGGATATTGTAGTAGTTTGAAGTGAAAAAGATGGAGCATGTGAAATAAGCTTAATGATAGCTCTTCACCGTAAGCAACATTAACTATCATTAAATAGCCGCGTGATTTTGAGGAGGAGAAGGAGAAAGGGGCATTTTTCTCCTCCGTGTTCAACCATTTGTCATGATTTGAAGCACTTCCCAGGTCACATGATTAAACCTCTGCAAGCTTCACAGTAAATCGTCTGAGATGCATCAGAAAATCTGATTTATCTGTTTACATGACAGTCAATAATATTTAGAAAAAATCAAAGAAACACGCATTTTCTCCTGTTTTATCGTAGATCAGATCTAACATGAGTCACATGTGACCAAAACATTCGAGTTGAGACCCTTAGAAGTCGTTTTGACCTTTTTTTTTTTTTTACTATATTACAATTTGCTGTAGTAAATTATCTTTAAAACTTTTCTTTTTTGTGACAATGCTTGATATTATTTTTTTGTATAACCCAGTTTTTTTTTTTTTTTTTTTACAAATATCATTACGTTAATTGCATTCACATTCCACAAAAATCCAGAATTTGTACAAAAAATTCTGGGTATTAAAGTTTAGAATTATATAAATTACCCTAAATTTTATTTCTACAAAAATGTAAAAAAAAAAAATAATAGAACAGTTTTTGTGTTTTATAACAAAAACCAAAGTGTTTAGACAAAATAAAAATTCAGAAATCCCCCTAAAAAGCAAATAAAATGTCAAAAAGTATATTAAAAAAAAAACAGGTGAACCTCTTCTAACTCTTACACACTGTTCCATGCATCTTTTATTCCAATGTGCAACAGTTTAAAAAATGTGCACCATCTCACAGATCTTGTACTTCCAAGGGTTCTTTTCACCACTAGATGGCACTGATTTGGGGTGTGTAAAATGAAACTGAAGACAATCACACAATTTCCCACATTTTAATTTGAAATGCCATGCAAATATTGTTCGTTTAAAACAAAGAATATAAAAAAATACCTTTTTGAGACCTACATTGAAATCAAAATAAAGCATTAACTGGGTTGTTTAAATTCTTACTTAATACAAAACAACCGCTGTGATTGGCAAACGCACCGATGCATGCAGACTTCTAAGGGTTAGATAAGGAACACCTACTAATGAGCAGGTTAAAGCAATATAGCATTCTTTACATTGACTAAAGACTGAGTGTTAAAACACCCATTCCCCCACAGTTTGCTCTGGACATAATTTAATAAACTATAAATGCTGCAGATTTATACGGAACTTCATCTAAACGCTGGATATTATGTCTTTGTGAGCTTATGAACACAGCTTGATGATGTGTAGTAGTGTCAAACGTGTAATACTCATTTAGTCAAAGTTAAGCAAGATTTCAGGCTCAGCAGTCGGTACAACATTCATTCATCCTAAACTTAATCTGCACCTCAAATAATGGAGGAGTTAAATGCTGAGATATTGGTGAAAATCTCAGAAACTCTGTTAATCTCCACAAATGTCTCGACTTGAGAAAATAAACGGTGCTGTATTGTTTCTCTCATTTACACACAGCACAAACCTCAATACTTTTTTTCAGGTTTATGAAATTTTGAGGCGCACAGCATGCACGCAGACCTGTCAAACTATGGGTATGTTTCGACTCAAACTCATGGGTTTAACAGTACATGAATTTGTTATTTCTACCAATGTACACTCAGATTCTCTCTTCATATCTCAGGCATTTCATCAATGATCGCCAAAGGAGTTTACGATTCTGCCTTCCCGCTGCATGACGTAAGTGTTGTATTTAACAGTGTCAGTCTTGCTGAATGTGTGAATTGATTTTGGTGTAGGCTCATTGTTTTCTCCTGCCTACAGGGAGACTTTGACAGCTCTGAAGATAAAGAACATCCCAACGATAGACAGGCGAGTCTTGTAGCCACTTCTGATTGGTGTCATATTAAAACGTTTAGCATTGGCTTTCACTTCAGAGATAAAATGGCAATAAGCCGTTTTTTAAAAATGGATAAACATGTGTATTACAGATGTTGCATGAGGAATGGGCCAATTATGGAGTTTTCTACAAATATCAGCCAGTGGACCTTATCAGGTATTAAACACACAACACTTGACTAATCTCTGGTTACAGTACCAACACATGCTTGATGCTACATGTCTTTTTAAATGACATTTGAAAAATAAAAAAATAATATCTTTAATAAAAGATGCTTAATCACTTGAAAGCAATAAATTGAGGAGAGTCTGGCTGCAGAGCCTGGGTGAGAGGAGCTTGACTGTTCAACATGAATTTTTCAGTTTGAAAGTATGAGAGCTCCACCTTCCAATAGTCTTCAGTCAGGTTCTGCAGATAATATCATGTGGCTGTTGTGCTCTCACATCAGGCAGTCGATTTAAACCTGCTATTTACAAACACAATACGATACAATACCTAGTTAATGTTTTTGTTTTTTCACAGAATAAAAAAAAAATGTGAATGTACACTTTAAAAAAATCCATCCTTTGCCTTGATTACATCATGAAACTCTGGAGCGATCAATAGTCATAAGAAATAGTGCTTTATTATGTCATAACACACCTCAGGCTCTGTTTTGAAAAACCTTGGGTTTAATTAAATTAATGAAATGTTAGTGAGCGGATTTGCATAAAACATTGCTCATTTCAGGCAGTTTTGGCCTTGTGGAGAGGAAAATTGACTGATGATCAGAAGCTCCACTTGGAGTCAAGGGGGAGAGGAGCATCAATATCCCCAACTATAAGCCATAACCAGCTATAATCGAGAGTGTATGTTGTAGATGGGATCAGACATGGACTGTTAACATAGTTGGTACAATTGGGACTGATCAGACATCGTATGGCTGAGTTATAACAACTTCCTGTTTATGGTGAAATGTTGAATTTTGTGAGAATTTTGTGCATGAGACTGACAGAGTTTGGAGATGAACAGATAAAATCTTTTTATACATTTTATAGAACTCTTTGTAAAATAATTGACTTCCTGTCAGATTTGGAGACTTGCTTCAATATACCTTTTGGTAAATCTTCATCTCTTACATAATTGTTCCGAATGTCGAACATGTGATTTGGAGACAATCTGAAAAAGTGGTACAAAATAGCAGAAAAGGGGATATTCTTTGTAACTACTATCACTATGTGGTGCTATGACTGGAACAGCAGTATAGATGTTTTCAGACATAGACTCTTAGCACACTTGGCAAGTTTCATCCATTGTTTAACTGAGTTGTTTACAACTTCCTGCTACAAGGTGAAACTTTGAAATTCAGCCAAGCAACTGTTTAACGATGTAAAAAAAGCTTAGCAATGTAACATCTTACAAAAAAGTTGTAAATGACTTCCTGTCAGTTTTGGATACTTGCTGTAACTTTTTTTTTAGGTTCCTTACATAAGTGTTCCAAATTTCAAAAATGTACTTCGAACACACTGAATTAGCTGTTTAAAACTGAAGACAATATGATTTTTCATGTTGCCACTAGGTGGCGCTGTAACTGACTCTGTAGGTTGCTGTATAGATTTGTTCAAACACAGACTGTTAACACGCATGCCACATTTGAACCTAATCTAACATTGCATGGCTAATCAAATAAACAATGTTTCAGATATGCTTATGTTTCAGATACAAACTTTCTATTTAAGTCAAAAATGTCAAATAATGGAAAAGCTTCAAAGTTTAACATTCCATATGACTTAAGATAAGATTGATGGAGTTTGGAGATGAACAGATTAAACAGAGTTTGTTAAAGTATGACAGAAGCAAAAGTGCAAAAAAATTATTTATATATTTTCCAAAATAGGTAATGTTCTGTCGATTTTGGAAAAACAATCCATATTACTTACATTTAAGTCTTGAAAATTTTCATTTGTATATGACAAACTGAGAGCGCATCATAAGCTAAAATGCGTTATCTGGCTCTACAGGGCCATTTTGCCACACCCACATTTTTAACCACAATCAATTTTTTACCAGTTTACCAGCTCTGTGCGAAATTCTGTGACTTTACGAGCTCCTTTAGGCCTTCAAAAATGCACAGACAGCCATGAAACAAGAAATGGCAATAGAGTTCTACACACCTTTGGTAGTCAGTCCCTAATAAGGAAATTAAATAATGAAACAATTATGAAAGTCAATGAAAGAACTTAGGCGCTGTGAACACTGTGTTAACCCTGTATTGACAAATTATTTCTTCTTCATTAGTATCCCTTGTATTGCATTATAAATTGTATTATATGGGGGGAGGGGATGGGGCTTTAAGGGGGATTTGAGTTCAAGAGGAGAATGGCTTTAGGGACCAAAGTGGCTCTTCTCTTTTGAGTTCTGCAGGCGATGCCTGAAGTACTGTCATAAGCTGTAGAAAATGTACAACTTTCTCTCTTTCAAATATTTTCAAAAATCTTTGACACAAGCTGTTTTCTGACTGGTCTTAAAGGGTCAGAAATCTTCTTTTTTAATATTAGACTGGGTGGCATTTAAATTTGTGTAATGTGTCATTCTGGGAAGTGCTATTTATAAAATACTGGTCTTTAAAAATATCCTTTTAAATTTGCACACATCCGCCGATGAAACACCTATAAAAATATCCCTGCCATATGCCTAGTTATACGCAGAACTATTAAAAAAACAGGGTGCTAGTCAAACAAGCACAGCTGATTGTATAATTCAAGATTTATTATTAAATGACCTGTCACAACCCTGCATTTCTTAAGCCGAGATGCAATCCACATTGCATATGGTGAATTAAACGCCATCTGGATAGCGCATATTATTTAGACTAATATGCCTGCGACGAACCGCAGACCGAACAATGGTCAGATTATGTAGAATTACTTATCAGCAGGCTCACAATGAGTCTGCACACTGTTTGACATTCTCTATTATCTGAGCTGATTACGACATGGATGTGAATGTGGCAAAAAGGAGCTGCAAAATTTCTAAGCAATTTAATGAAGACCAGTGGGTGTATAGAAAGCGTCTTTAGTGAATGTTCCACGACCTCTTTTTGGGTTTAACGCTCACAATATATATTATGGAGATATGGAAATAATATATAAATATTCTTATAGATTATTTAGCTATAAACTCACCGAACACTTTATTAGGTACACCTTGCTAGTACCGGATTAGACCCACTTTTGCCTTAATCCTTCCTGGCATAGATTCCACGAGGCACTGAAAACATTCCTTGAGAGTTTGGTCCATTGTAAAAGTATAAAAATACACTTGTTTTCAAAATGTTGTTTCTTTACTATAAACTTTGAAAAGCATTTATTGTTAAGCAAATAACAACACAACATAAATTTCTTATCAACACTTTTTATACGTTTTAATAGGCGCCGGCTTCACCACTTGGAAGCCTCCTGTAGGTGCAGTAGGCCCTCATCATACTCTTCATTACTACATTTTAAGGGATTTTTTCTTTTAGAAAAACTGCATTGTAACATTACTTTTTATTTATTTTTTCCACTATTCTAATCTCTTATCTCTCTGTAAAGCACTTCCAATTACCAATATTTGTGAGATGTATTTATTGCTACATAAATAAATGGACCTTTTCTTATAAATGTTATATATACTAGAGGTGCTGTTCTATAAAAATGACAGATAGATCACTTTCTTGAAGAGAAAAAATTCTTTCTTAATGTATAAATAATGCATATTTTCTCCACCTTAAATACTTTTGTTCATTTGATGAGACTTGATCACACTTACTGTATCTGAACTGTCACCAGGTGTTTAATAGGCACCTACTAACTCATTTAAATGGTTTGATAAGTTTTTATCTTCATATTAAGAATGATATGATGGCATCTGAAATGGGTTGTAGAAGAATGATGGGCTTAGATTGAGTATTGCTTTACACTTTATTATGATTTTTAAACATTAATTGTGATTGATTTCTAAGTCAAAATTTCACAATTTGTTTAATATATCGCATTGTCACTATTTGTATTATTACTATGCAACAGGAAGTACTTTGGAGAGAAGATTGGTCTGTATTTTGCCTGGTTAGGAGTGTACACACAGCTGCTGATTCCAGCCTCGGCTTTAGGAGTCGCAGTGTTTCTGTACGGCTGCCTCACCGTTGACACCAATGTGCCCAGGTACCACATGCACATTTACTTTCTGAAATCCCCCAACTCTTCATAGTTTATTTTGCATGTTTAGAGCCATTGAACACGAGGGAATAAGCTTATAATATAACTAATATATCAATAATAACTTATTGATTTATTCCCTTCATGTTTGTTCAGCAAATGTTGTTTTCATGTTTCAGAGTTGTGGTATTTTTCTTCATCAAATGTTTAATCAATATTGAATCTCTCTCTCTCTCTCTCTCTCTCTCTCTCTCTCGCTCTCTTTCAGTCAAGAGATGTGTGACGAGCGTCTCAATTTCACCATGTGTCCTCTTTGTGATCGTGTGTGTGATTACTGGCAGCTGAGCAGTATCTGCAGTACAGCGCGAGCCAGTTATCTGTTTGATAACCATGCTACTGTGGGCTTCGCCATCTTTATGTCCCTCTGGGGTATGCGCTGTATGAGTTTGTGTTGTTTTTAAAGCGCTCTGTGAAATAAACTTGACATTCATGATTTATTAATAGAAATATGGTGCTTTGATAAACTCTGTGTGCATGTCTGTTTAGCGGCAGTGTTTCTTGAGCACTGGAAGAGACGACAGAGATGTCTGCAGCACAGTTGGGACCTGACTGGAATGGAAGACGATGAGGTCAGACAAATCTAAAATATGTGCTAAGAAAATGAAAGAACGGTAAACATAAATGTCTCTATGTGTCAGCAATGTTTTATCAGATGTAATTATGCAAAAGGAAACATATGAAACACAAACGCTCACCTGCACCGTTTTCAGACAGCTGTTCCTGGTTTTCCCTCTCTTGCTGCGCTAATCCGCGCACTGCTAAAGAAGCTCATGTTCACCTTGCTACGATTGTTTTTTTTTTTTATTCAAAGTAGGTTTTCTTTGTAGATGTGTCTTGATGTTTGATTTGGCAAAATAAAGTGAATTCTATTCAACGCCTATTATACAAAAAATACAATTTGCAAAAGTCATCATAACCGAAAAACCATGGATA
The DNA here is from genome assembly GCA_007224835.1 of Danionella cerebrum. NCBI lineage: Eukaryota > Metazoa > Chordata > Actinopteri > Cypriniformes > Danionidae > Danionella > Danionella cerebrum. Next base: position 70,566 of record SRMA01024220.1, read on the forward strand.
AAAACCGCAGTACGTACCGAACTGTGAGCATCCCTGGTAAATACATGTACGCATTATTAGTCTTAGTAGAATGTAAACAAAGTGACATTTGTATGATGAATTTTTGGAGAATCCTGGACCCTAACATCAGAGCTCCTCACTGGGGATATGATCCAGGTATGGACAGCTTGCCTTTGTACAGTCTTAGACCACTCTTTGGTCATGGTAGATATTGGGAATCAGATGGACAGATCTGTCATACAGATAACACAAGTGGTCTCCGTTTAAGAGTCACTCAGATAGTTACAACAGGTCAAGAAGATATAAGTAACAATAAACAATTCTAGTGGTTCAAAGATTGGTTGGAAAACAAAACCACATTCTGATATCATCTGCAGCCCTCCCAAATCCCTTCAAATGTTCTAGGTGAGTGTGCTTCAATTGAATGTTTTGCCAACTGCACACTGGTATTGAATACTGGTTGCTTAATGGAACGAGGCGGCCACCAGCAGTCTGACACAGCTGCCACCATTTTTACCACGGCTCATTCTCGATTAACTGCGGAGTAATTATATTTATGGCCAATCCTTCAACTCCCGAACCCTTCCAGCGAATATCAATGGGAGATCAGCAGCACAGTTCAGGAAGGATCGCTGAACACATAATGTTAGATAATAACACGTTCTGCTCACACCAGCTCTGATGGCCTGCTCTTCAATAGATGTATGAAAACGCGAGCTTTTGAAGGGGTGACCTGGGAGCTAAATCAGTTTGAAGTGTGTTGTGTAAGTGTGGATGAGGGTGGCGTGTTTGTGTGTGTGATGGGACATGTGTGAGTAATGGGATTGTGTTCTGCTTTAAGCATTGAGCTGAGTGGATGAAGGACTGCGCTCTCAACAGGACATCATGGAGATCATGAGCACTGTGCTAATGTGAACCATCATAAAGTTCAATTGTTCTGCTTTAAATGTCTGTGTCTAATGGCATGCTTTCTTGCTTTGATGCTTGCCAATAGGAGCGGGCTGAGGTAAACCTTTCACCTTTTATTGTTCCCGACATGCTCAAGCGCACAGCCTATTTTCCGCCATGTCTCTCTTGCACATCCCCCTCTCCATCATCACCTCTGTGATTTTCTGAGCAGCAGGAGGCTTGATTTTTGCATTCATGTCTGCTGTGACATTGATGAATCAACACTGAATTTATCGGAGGGATTTGCCAAGGATTAACTTTGTAGTAACCTGTGCGCCAACGAATCCTTTTCTACGATTTTAACCCATTAACCTCGGCACCCTTAATCCTGACCTCAGTGTTCTTCCCAGATAGATAAAACGCTATGTTTGATGTTCAGAATGTCATGTTGAAGGCAATTGTACAGGTTGAAACTCTTCTTGGCATCTACATCAACCCTGTGACTTATGTGCTTTTTAATGAACTCGCAGTTTGCCTTGAGACAAGAAAGCCATTTAATACAGAACCAAGACAATGATTTCTATTTGTGCTTGTGTTTGTGAATCCAGTTTCCATGGAGACAGCTTTTCTTGCTTTTTGACATTGTGAGTCCTTGATCACAGCACTTGATGTTAATGTGTGTGTGTTTTCAACCCAGAATGAGCTACGACCGGCATATGAGGACTTTCTTCTGAAGAAACAGGAGAAGAAGGCGAAAAACAAGAAGAAGGAGGAGGTAAAATTACCAATACAATTTTATATGAAAAAATTAAATATCATAAAAAACGGCAAAACTTATTTATCTTTTATCATTAAGTACTTTTAAGTTTAATGCATGAGCATGATGCAGCTATTATAAAACCCTCTTCTCACCGTTTCGAATTGAGATCCTCTTGGTCGACGAAATATTGATGCAATGACGCTCCCTGCCTGAAGATGGCGTTTGAGGTCCAAGTCACAAATCCTCCACACTTTTATAATCTTTAGGCATTTGTCAAACAGCTGCTTGTGATCCTTTCCTTTGTAAAGTCACTATGAAAATGCGGGATGAGTGCCGCCAAGCGGCTCTTTCACGTCCTACTCATGTCATCAAAAGAGCCAGCTTTCATTGGTCATTCCAAAACAAATCCGATTTGGCAGAACTCTTTTTTTTTGTTGGCAGCCCTTCTTGGATCAGATGTGTGAGCTCCCTTGGGTTTTTGATCTAGGTGCATTCTCACACATGAATTGAGATAGATATGTAGAGGCCTTAACTGTCAGGGAACTGGATAGGAAGAACTCAATAGCAAGAGCTGCTTCAAAAACACGTTTATTTATTGAAAATGGAAAGTTGAGGCATAGGCATACAGAAACCATCAACTACAAACTCAAAGGATTCCTGTATTGCTGGATATAAACCACAAGGCTTCCATGTGCAAAAATGAGTAACAACTTCAAGGGTGCATAGTCTCAATAAATCTGCACCGCGTTCAGGCGACACGTAATAAAAAATAACCCCAAAAATCAAGGGGTGACAAGAAAGACCAGGGAAAACATAATCACATGATGAGGAAAGATAGAGACCATCAAGGAAAACAAAAATTGTCACTAGACAGGGGAGTTATCAGATGGAGCATAGTGCATGCACCTGAGGTGAGAGAGGGGGAGAGAAGGAGAAATAAATAAGGAACATTAAAAAAGGACAGGAGGGAGTAGCAATCCTGACAGTAGCATCCTTGTTTGCATAAGTGCAAGGATGAAACTTTGTCCTGAAGTTTGAGCTCAATTCCTTTATTTCACACGGACGCCATTTTACGAATGAAAGAGAGGCTGTGGTGGGAAGAAACCCAGAAATAATAATAATTACAGCAAAGAAAATATATGTAATGTATTGTATTTGTGTACTGAGAGGGACAAGACGGTGCATGCACAAGCCAAAAATCTATTTCCTGGGGAAAATATAACTAATGGAACAGCTCTGATGTGTTCAGAAATTAACTCGTAATATTTATTAATATTAACTTGAAATGTGGTGTTTTGTACATACATTTCTTGTTTTTGTTTTGCAACAGTTTAATCAGTTATGAAAAAAAAACATTGGCAACTAGGATGCGCCCAAGTTTTTCACTGGTAGTTTCTGTGCTTATTTATGTTTAGTTGGTTTTAGATAAAAAAAAAAAGATCAGTCGATATTAGAAAGTTGATTGAACGTAGAAAATGTAAAACAAATGAAGAGGGTAGATTTTTTTTTTAAGTTTTTTTTTTTAATTATTATTATTTGGTTCTCATTGAACTTGAGCTTCTTCATGTACTGCATTCTTAAATACTGCGTAAAAAGTAGCCGAGCTAAAATACCTGGAATGGTGTTTCCAGGTTCAGTAGATGTGAACGAGTGAGTGTGGCGTGAGCTGCTTTTAATCTCTGCTTTATTTTGCAGCCGGATGCAGGAACAGATGACAAAGGAAGAGAGAAGCTACTGTCTGCAAAAGGAGGACAGCCACCAGTGAGAAGAGGGATGGGGTGTGGGAGGGGTGGGAGATCATTTTAGAGTTTACTGTGTGTATGTATGGGAGAAAGCAAGCTAATCAACTTAACCAGAGGAGGCGGGGTTTGAGGAATAATGCTGTTAGTTTGAGCTGTCAGTCAAACTGTGGTTCCAACATTGACCTCCGCCGGACCCCTGCTGCTATCTGGTTCGTCCGTCTGTCTCTTAACTCTTTCGTCATTGCTCTGGATTTATTTAATTAACTAGTTAATGAATTACACAATCCAGAAAACCGTTGATTCTCTGAAATGAGCAATCTGGTCACAATCTCTTTAGATGTGATGTTGTGGATTTTTGTTACCACTGTGCCCTTGTGGGCAGTGTCAGGCCTGCGGAGCACACACAACAGACATGCATGCGCTCTCACACACACTATCTCTGGCGTACACGTTTACTACACACAGCACTGAAAGCAGATTACCTCTCTGGGTATTCCACACTAGATTATACAGGATTAGAGTCAGAGCTGGATTAAAACACGCAGGTTTGAGTGCCGTCCTTCCTCTAATCAAAGACACATGCTCAAAGTCTCTGTGCTAGTGCCAGAGAGAATATACTTTTTACTCATTCAGATTCATGGACTTGCAGCTGGGAAAGTTATTCCTCAAGAACTTCAGTTAAATCACTGTTAAATACTTAAAACGATTAGTTTGCTCCAAGTTCTGAGCTATTTTCAGATCGGTTCAGATCACTAGCTGCGTTTCCATCCACCTTTTTTATCTGAGTAGGATAAACTTTTAGTCAAAATGCATTTACCCAATAAATCCCAATGCAAGGGCAATGTGTTTTTCTCAGAACATTCATGGATTAACCAATGGACCGATTTCATTTCACAATATCTGAAATGTTGTTTTGGTCGTTCAAAAATTCCTAGTCTGTCATCAAAGTGGTTCGGGATAATCACCTCCCAGAACTGTCTTGACCGGCTTATTGCGATTCGTTGAGGTGTTCTAAGATGCAAGAAAGTTATTACATACAAAAGAATCCTTCTGCTAAGTAACTTTCATTTTTCTTTTGTCATTTGGTGCCAGTTTATCAGGAGGTGACGATTTAAATGGTGCCACTATTATGTGTGGCACTATTGGCCTCACAAGGATAGACAAAACATATTACATTTTGAACTCCTGCACCATAGACGGCCTTGAAAAGAACGAAAGAGGACGAAATCAGAAATCCATGGCAATGCATTAGTAAATCTTTTTTTTCAGCTCGCCGGCCGCAGACAAATCACATCGAATAATCCGTTGATTACCTTAATTTATTCATTAATTAATAGATCTTATTATTCTTATTAATAGTTTTTTATTTATTCTTTTCTGAAAGTTGTGAAAGATTCAAATGAACAAATATTCCCACAAAAAATGTTTTGAAAAACGAAAAATAGTGAATATAATTTATAATGTGCTTTAGAAGGCAGGAACAAACCCTTCACTTCCTGTTGAAACTCACATCTCTGAGCTCTGAGCATCAAGTTTAACTACAAAACTAAATATTGGGTTAAATGGAATAACTCTCTACAAGTGTTTTCTTAAAAGGATTAAGAAATAAACTTATTTAAACTGCAGTTTTAAATAAACATAACATAAAATAAGCTTTTCTACAGAATCTGCTGAATTGCTGTTTCATTTTCCACACAAAATCTGCCTTTGGTTTAAGACAAAAGTTAGCTTTATTTAGCGTTGTACTGAAATTTCAGTCTCAGTAAGTTACTACTTTTAAAAAGCTTTTAGCTGCACAACAGCGAGACGATATTGTTACCATTTTGGGCCCCTGCAGAACGAATCATTGCCACATATTGGAGAAACCGAAATCTGGCCCATCAAACATGACAATATTATTATACCAGTGACAAGTGAAGTTTTGAAGATATTTCATTGGTAAACAAAAAAGCAAATGACAGACAGAAAGAATAGAATTTGTTAAGATATGTCTGTTTTGGGCAAAGAAATAGAGCAATCGTCCACAGAAATAGCAAAAGAAGGTCGTTTTTGAAATGGAACCAGCAAGAAATCTTTTAGCGTTGTTACGCTTAAGGGAAGCTTTTGGAATGCATTTAGTTTTACAAAATGCTCAAGGAGTTGGGAATGCAGAAGAAGATTTACAACAAATATATTGCTGTGCATCATCTGAAGAGTAGTGAAAGTGGAGGCTTAATTTCCTGAAAAGTGAAGGAATTGGCAAGAGGGTGATTGGGTAAGAGAAGGGAACCCAAGATAGAGCCCAGAGGAACACGCGAGGTACCTTTAATGTGCTTGGGAGTGCAAGGAGGCCGTCATTAGACGCTAACAAGAGGCACTTAGCTACAGTACAGGCAATCCAACCATTTTATTTAACCGGGAATCCATCCCTCTCGCCCCTAATAAGGGTTTTCAGCTCAAATAGCATAATAGGCATGGAACACAGGAAGCCAATCCACAGGCACTCACCTTTCACTCCTTAAGAGAATGTAAAGTCTTCACCTGATGCATGCTTTGGACAGTTAGGCACCTAGCAGAAACCCACGGGAGAACAATCAAACTTCAATCCGGAAGGCTACCAGCTGGCCTTAAATCTGTGACCCGATAATGAAGATACGGCAGCGTTACTCACTTTAATCATTTTAGGAATCACTAAAACAATAAAACGGATAAGAGAGCAGTAAATATTGGAAGATAACTTGATCCTAACACTGTATTCATTCTGTAGCCAGGGTGTAATTTTCACAGCTGAACTAACGTCCTGTTGTTTTTGCAGCTTGCCTCAGAGTCTTTGTCATGGACAGACCGGCTGCCAGGATTCTGCATCAACATCTCCTCCATTCTCCTAATGGTGCGCCTCGTCTTGGATAGGAGCCACATTAAAGCTTGTTTAACGTCTACAGTCGTCGTGAACTGTTTTCTCAGGTTGGTGTCACATTTTCTGCCGTATCTGGTGTGATCCTCTACCGCATCATTGTGCTAGCCGTGATGTCCATGAACCCTGACCACGAGGCCAAAGCCAATGTGCGATTCACCGTGACGACCACTGCCGTCATCATCAACTTGCTGGTGGTTCTGGTGCTGGATGAGATCTACGGTGCTATAGCCGCTTGGATTACAGAGCTTGGTGTGTATTTCGTTTGTGGCATAGAGGTGGCTTCTTGCACAGGTGCGTGTGAGTTGACGATGGTCTTGCACTTGCAGAGATTCCAAAGACTGAAGCGAGTTTCGAGGAGCATGTGATCTTGAAAGCGTTTTTGCTGAAGAGCATGAACGCATTTGCCCCCGTCTTCTATGTGGCCTTCTTTAAGGGCAGGTAAATTGGCATCCCATTCGAAAACTCGGCCAAACCAACGTCTTTGTTGTGAGCAATGATAATTGGATTGTTATAATGTACTTTATTGTCTTTTGTTGTGTTGAGTCTGTTGCTTGCTGTAGTAATGTGATTGTTTTGTACCTACATTAGTGACGTGCGTCTATATTGTACAACGTAGTGTGTGTTTGTCTATGCTGTAGTGTTGTGTGTCTATTTTTCACTTTGCATGCAGATTTTTATGGTACATTTTTATATAAAAGTAAAAAAAATTTTAAATACGTGAAAAAAACAGTGCTTTTATAATGCTCTCCATAATGTATTGAATACATGGTTTTCACTGGAATGTATTTTGTTTATTTTAACAATCAAATTTTATCTGCATAGATATATTTCTATAAACAAGTTGTAATTTATTTATCAATGGAACCCTGTTTTGTGGTGTCTTTGTGTTGCATGTAGTGCTGTGTTTCCACATAGATCAGGGTTGGAAATGTATGGAATGCAGGGAAACATTTTTGACTTAAACATTTTTGGATCTTTTATCTACATATTATTTAAAAACAATCTAAAAAAATTGTTACATTTTAAGCCTGTAATATATCCATTGAAACAAACTCACTTGTGTGCTTGCCATGTGATTCAGATACATTTGAACAAATCATATGATTCCATGACTCGTTTGGTCCATTACGAACACTTTGATATGTTACTTAAAAACGAAACTTTCCGCCATTTGTTCTATGTTTTAAAAACTTTTTAAAGTTTTAATAAGACTCTTGTTTAATCATTTGACGATACATAAACCTCTGCTCTGCTCTACTGAGTAAATATTATCAGAATATTATCTTGTTTCATTTTTGGGTGAACACATGGAAGACACTCTTTCTAGCTTGGGAACCCCTCAGCGAGTTTCCCCCAAACCATTTCCACCTCTGCAAATAGTGCTAAAACTGTCTTGTAGTTTTACAATAGTGTAATTAAAGCGTGTCTATGGCAAGCCATTTAAACATTTGACCTGACTATCTGTAAATATATTTAAAGATAGGAACAAATGTATTATCACGAGTGATAATTATATTTTAAAGTAGACATAAAGACATTGTTGCCCTGGGTGAATGTTACCCTGTGATGGACTGGCAACCTGTCCAGGGTATACCCCCTTCTCGCCCAATGTGCACCAGCAGACCCCCTTGACCCCAAAAAGGGAATAAACGGGTTGTATAATGTATGAATGAATAGTCACAATATCATTTCAGGATGTCTTTAAACCTCACGCTCTATATCTGCAATTACAATTAGCTTTAAATCCTTTACGACTAGTTATAAATTAGAAATATCTAATTCACTTTCTAATAAGTGCAATTAGAATTGAAGATATCTCTAAATGTATTTTTGCCTAGTTAAAATAAATGTATCACTAGTCAGAAAACATGACTGGTTCTTCCCTTACGTTTATTGTCAGGTCAAAGGTTTAAATGTTAAAAAGCCTTAAGTGTCTGTTGTAGTTCTAGTACTATTTAGTGGTTCCAATTTCTACGTCCCTTTTTAGTGAATTTCTGTTTACTTTACTCTGTGAATCTCAACGGCATCTTCATATAAACTGTAACATTTACCCATTCTCCTGGAATGAAGGCCCCTGACTCAAAAGAATATTCTAGATAAATAACTACCGTAGATTCTATAATAACAAGGAATGCAATCAGCCAGTAGTTCCTTTCACTGCTATTAAATCCCAACTGATACTTCTGCATCAAGCCTACGGCACAGCCTCTGCAAAACTTGCCAAATGACCCTGAACAAAAGCTTAAGCTCTTAATATTCTGTTTTCCCTCCTTATCAATGATGACCTGAAGTCTCTTGAGGTAGTCTTTATCTTGCCAAAAAGCCTCCAGCTCTTGTAAATTCTTGCATGAACGGTACAGTTGAGTTCTCCCCAGAGTGGTTCAGTGATACTGAGGCCAGGAGACTGAGATGGTCTCTCCAGAACCTTCACTTTGTTCTGGCGGAACCAATGGCAAGTGAGCTTGGCCTTGTGTTTTGGACCGTTGTTGTGCACAGTGGGGATGGTGTTGTGGTCATCATAGAACTTCTTATGATCGTAAAGAAACATTTTGGTCTCATCAGTCCAAACAACTTTGTTCCAGAAGTTTGGAGGTTTGTCTCAGAGCTGTTTGGTGCATTGTAAACAGGCAACTTTTGTGGCATTTGCATAATAATGTCTTTCCTCTGGCAACTCCACCATGCAGCCCATTTTACTTCAAGTGTCTCTTTATTGTGCTCCTTGACACTTTTTTTTTTCAGAAAGCCCTGTATTTTGGTTGAAGTTATTTGTGGGTTTTTCTTTGCATCCCTTGCCATTTTTCAGGCAGTTGTAGCAGAATGTTCAGAATCCACTCACTCTCCATGTATTCAGACTTTGAACACTGCTGATTCCCAGTTCCTTGGATATCTCTTTATATCCCTTTCCTGTTTTGTACAATTAACTTTTCCTGTAAATCCTTTAACAGATTTTTTGCTTTCCCCATTGTTTAGAAGTCAGGAGGCAAGGGTCTATCAGGAGCCAGAAACCTTTTTTTTTCACAAACATTGATTATAAGCAAACAGGTCAAGGTAATGATGATTACCTTTACCAGCCAATCAAACCCTTTGTGTCAGTTTTTGTGCACGTTATCACACCAAAATCACCAACTTTTGATCAGGGTCATATGAAAGGTTTCTATTGTCATCATGATTTAAAAAGAGAAACACAGTTGTTTGGCAATAAATGACATTACTCAACCACTAAATATGAAAACCACTAACTTTGAAAAATGGCCAAGATATCAGAATATTCGCAAAACTTATCTATCTTTTGGAGCTTCCTGTAATCAGGTTTCATAAGTGGCAATACAAGAGGATTTTGCAACCAGTTTGGTAATCCACATTTTGTGAGCGACACTATGAAAATAAGTAAACAGTTTTGTAATCTAGCTTTACCATCATCCTGAGACTGCAGCTATCTAATGGAAGACCATTGTTCCGGACAGCAGCAGAGATTCAGTATTTTTAGATTAAACGTCATAACTGTGATGTGCCAACCTAGGTTTGCAGGTCGCCCAGGTGACTATGTCTATGTCTTTAAGGATTTCCGCATGGAGGAGGTAATTATTCAAAGATAAAACTGAGTTTTTCTGGATTCAGCTCCACATTAGTAACGGTTTGCCCGTCCATGTGTCGCCGCAGTGCTCTCCAGGTGGCTGTCTCATTGAAGTGTGTATTCAGCTGGGAATCATTATGCTGGGCAAGCAGCTCATTCAGAATAATGTCTTTGAAATAGCCATTCCGTAAGTCTTACAAACACACTCACTCACGCTAAATCTTCCCTGTGGTCCTTGTGCTAATTATCTTTGATTCCGGGGAAGCCTGGGCTCTGCTTTAATTAAAGTTTAAATGATGTGATTTAATTAAAGTTTAACTGTGTGCTGTATTTATTAATTGATGAAGTGTTGGTTTAAAATGACGCAGCAGGACTGTGGAATTTGCAGGAAGCTGAAGAAGATGTATCGCACGTATAAAGAGGAGAAGGAGGGATCTGCAGGTGAAGACGACAAGGACTCCAAACGGGAACCACAGAGATGGGACTTGGACTATGATCTGGAGCCATACGAGGGTCTAAGTCCTGAGTACATGGAGATGGGTCAGTGCTGCTAATTTAAACCAATCATCAGCTTTTTATCTATTTAAAAAAAAAAAAAACAGTCAGATCAGCACAAAAACAAACTTTACAAGACAATAAGATACGATGACAAAAATCTTAAATTAAGCAAGAATAATAATTAAAAAAAAGATAAGTGAGTCCTCAAATCAATCAAAGAAGGCTTGTCTGAAAAGATCAGTTTTAAGGTCAGCCTTGAAATTTTTGAGGGAAGTAGTTTTACGAAGGTCAGGTGGCAGAGCAGAGGGGCAGAATGACTGAAAATATGATGAAAAAGTTTAATTATTTCCATTCAAACTGTGAAATTTATTTAATGTATACATTCATACCACACAGACTGACCTTTTAATTTTTGTTTTGTTTGCTTTTGATGATTTTAATTGTCATCTAACCACAATTCCAAGTTCAGTATCTATTCTTCAGTAATAATCTTCAAATGAGAATATTTGGCGAGTACAAGTAGATACAGCAGTCAATATTGAGTTCCCATTGACTAGTTTTACTGCAGCAATGCGGTGCACCGTGAAGTCAATCAGTCTGTGGCTTTAGCTCAGGTGTTATCTGAGTCTAGGCTGCTCTGATAGTGGCCTTCACCTCTTCTGCATTGTTGGGTCTGGAGCACTACTTCTTCCTCTTCACAATACTACATGGTGCCCAATTAACAACAGGAATAGCGTAGTCACTAAACCAGGTACAGGCAGCTTTAGCACTGTGTGCAGGTGCCAGGTGCAAAATGAAATCTAAATCTCCATAAAGTTCGTCAGCAGCAAGAAGCAAAACATTCAGGTAGAAGGGCTGCTCAGAAAACACAGTGGACCAACACCAGCAGATGACATGGAACCCCACCCCAAATCATCCCTCAGTATGGAAACTTTACATTGGATCTTAAGCATTATGGATTCTGAGCTTCTAATCTCTTCCTCCAGACTCTGAGATCTTGATTTACAAACTAAATTTCAAAATGTACCTTCAGAGAACATAATTTTCTAGCATTCCGTCCTTTCTGTCTTTAGCCAGGTGAGATGCTTCTGCTCTGACTCTTGTTCAAAAGTGGCTTTACACAAGGATAAGTCCCTAACAAACACGGTTGTTAGACAATACATGGCTTCACAAAACCACTAAATATGAGTGGAAGAAATGCTTTTGTGTTATCATTCATATTTTCTAAAAAATGGGCAAGGAATCAAAGATGTGCGTCTGTAAACTTATTTGTTAAGCTTGATGCAGAAGTCTCAGTTGGGATTTAATAGCAGTGAAAGGAACTACAGGCTGATTACATTCCTTGTTATTATAGAATCTAGTTATTTATCTAGAATATTCTTTTGAGTCAGGGGCCTTCATTCCAGGAGAATGGGTTAATGTTACAGTTTATATGAAGATGCCGTTGAGATTCACAGAGTAAAGTAAACAGAAATTCACTAAAAAGGGACGTAGAAATTGGAACCACTAAATAGTACTAGAACTACAACAGACACTTAAGGCTTTTTAACATTTAAACCTTTGACCTGACAATAAATGTAAGGGAAGAACCAGTCATGTTTTCTGACTAGTGATACATTTATTTTAACTAGGCAAAAATACATTTAGAGATATCTTCAATTCTAATTGCAATTATTAGAAACTGAATTAGATATTTCTCTAATATAATTATAATGCAATATAATTAGAGATATCTCCTAATAATGTACGATAATTGGTCATAGATTAGTCATAAATTTAATTGTAGATATCTTCAATTGTAATTTGACTAATTTGAATTAAACATATCTCAAAATGTATTACAGATATTTTTTTTAAATATAAGTAATTAGAGATATATGCAATAGATTTTACTTGTCAAAATTCAAGTAGAGATATCGCCAACTCATTTGTGACTAGTCAAATTACAATTGTAGATATCTGCAATCACATTTATGATTATTCTTAAATGTTTTAAAGATTTCTGAAAATATATTTGAGACTAGTTGTAAATCATTTAGAGATATCTCTAATTATACTGCAGTTATGAAGGAGTGAATGTATGAAGTTATTTATTAGTTGTATTTCCCATGGACTAGTTTACATAAATTGCATCAGGACAAGGCGGTATTGGACGGAAAGGGGGAGTGAATAAGAGATTGGAGAAGGTGAGGGGGAAAGATACTGCAGGTATCTTTAAATGATAGAGCTCTAGCCAGTCTCTTTTGCAATTAACTTTTGTGTCTGGCCCTTGTGCAAGGTGTCAGCTGTTGCCTTAAATCATGTCAGATATCTTCCCAATGATTGCGTAGTCTACAAAATTAGACTGAGAGATCGTTTAAAGACTTTTGCAGGTTTTGAGTTAGTTAGCTGAATTGAGGCCGACACCAGGTCTCCTCCGTATAGAACCTTTCACAATAATCTACTTTTCAGAGATACTGAATTTGGGGTTTTTAGTTATTATCATCAAAATGTAAATAAATTAACACTTGAAATCTGTCAGTATCTGTGCAATTAAAGTATACATTATACAGGTCTCTTAAGAAAACAAACGTTTTTTATCTTCCAGCAATGGAGGACAACTGTCAGAGCAGTCGTGTCGCAGATGCTTTCACATTGAAGGACTGTATGTAGCAGCATTCAGTTGTGCTGAATTCACACAGCGACAGAGGATTTTACACTGCAAATTGCGTCTCACAAACACTAGCGAGAAATGTTTTGAAAACAGAGCGAGGTAACGTGTGCCACACTGAAGCACAAGACTAGGATTATTATCAAAATTGTGAGCAATAAAAAGATTTTATTTAATCTTTTGGGTCCAAATAGACCAAAAAGAAGCCCCATTTGAATCGATATTACTTTTTATTTTGCCGTCTATGAACTCCTCCGCAACTTCACGTTCCTCTGGATGCTGCTCTCCCATTCCTCTGGATACTGCTTCCTCGCCAAACATCCAACAACGAGCCTGCGACTCTCGGAGAGTGAGTTCTTGTGCTTCACACTGTGTGACTGTCACATGCAAACAGAAGCTCTGATCCACCCACGATTCTGACCAGTCACATGCGATTTTCTGCGACTCAAAATCAAGGCAAAATCGAGCAGTCTGAACCATAACACTTGGGCAAAATTGTCGAAGTGTAAATGCACTGCCAATAAATGCTCCTCTTGGGATGCTCCAAGGGGTAAAGACCTGAAGCACCTCAGTAAGAGCAGTGCCTTCCAATAATTTTGTGAACCCTTTCTGCACTTCCAGGATAAAATGAAGCCAAGTCACTCCAGTATTTTATTTCAGGTTGTTTTGATTTGAAAGCTGTCTTAAAAGAAGTTCCTCCAGGCTTTGAAACGGACCTTAAGTTACTGTCATATCATATCATATATGGCTCGAGAAATATTACATGTACTCGTTTGAGCCCTGCACAAATGTTAGTAACACTTCCAGGTATCATTCACTGTTACCACACAGCTATCGGGTTTTTATAGGGTTAAAAAAATAATTGCTTAACATATCTCTCTATATTAGATTAGACTTTGAGGAATTGGGTTTAATTAAGGACGTATCATTGATGTGTCTGTGCGTGTTTGCCTGCAGTCATTCAGTACGGATTCGTCACATTGTTCGTGGCCTCCTTCCCGCTGGCACCAGTGTTTGCCCTGCTTAATAACGTCATTGAAATCCGACTTGATGCGGCCAAATTTGTTACTGAAATCCGCCGCCCGGATGCCGTCAGCGCTAAAGAGATAGGTATGAAAAGTGCAGCATACACAAGCAGAAGTACTCGCGATTCCTTGAGATTGTTCAGTTTACTCCTTCGCTTATTTATCTTTGCATTCCCAGGCATATGGTACAACATCTTGAGTGGAATCAGCAAGTTTGCCGTCATTACAAACGTGAGTATTAGCTAAATTCATATTTAATAGCATGCAGAGGATTCATTTTTTCTCTCTTTGCCCCAAAGGCGTTTGTGATCTCCTTTACATCAGAGTTTATTCCACGGATGGTTTATCAGTATTTGTACAGTGAGACAGGCAGCATGCATGGCTTTACCAACCATACCCTGGCGTACTTCAACACAAGCAACTTTAAACCCGGCACTGCTCCACACGACACAGACTTTGATAAGCACCTCCGGATTTGCAGGTACGCAGCAAAGATTCATACACAAACTGTTCTTCTCTTCATTGCCTCACAACAGGTCCATGTTTTGTTAGGTACAAAGACTATCGAGATCCACCCTGGTCCCCGGAGTCTTACGAGCTTTCAAAGCAGTACTGGTCTGTGCTTGCGGCACGCCTGGCTTTTGTGATTTTTTTTCAGGTCAGTTTTTGTTGAACTGCTTTGCAGAATAAATACACTGAATCTTTTAGAACAATTAGACTAGCCTTTGCAATGCAAAAAATGTTCAACAACAAAGACCCGTGATGCAAATGTGCCAAATGCTTTGTCATGGGTTTATGTCTGTGCGATCATTGTGTGAGAGAAGAAAATGATTTAGGCGTGAGGCTGCAACAAACTACCAGCAGGAAACGGCAAATAGAGCAAAATCATACAAATGAATTTCACTTAAATAAAAAAGGACCTAGGTGTTTGACAAAACTAAATACTTGCAGCCACACAGTTTAAAAAGAGAGAAAGAAGTGTTCACGTAAAAATGCCTCATGAAGAACCCATATCATCATTTTGAAAAGTTAATTTTTGGGGGTTTTTGAAGTCTCCAAAAACACTTTAAATATCTTTTAATACACATTTATTTTCACTGGATTTTTAAACGCCTCAGCAATGAATCGTTTTATGACTCGTTTGTATGAAACTCCTTTTATGTGATGCAATCAGTGATTTGTAGCTTGAACCGCCTGGATTCTGCCTGTCCAAGTCCATCTCCAAAACAGACGTCTTGCAGCAAATATTACACTACTGTTAACAATCATGCATTATGTAAAAAGTGCATTAAAACTTAACAATACCTTGACACTAAACTCAAATTTGGGAGCTGAGGATAAAGTGCTGAGTTTTAAAATACAATGGATACGCCACAGACGGCCCAGTGGGCTAATAATACATAAGCAAAGCCCCGGGGAAAAGTCCTGTGAGTGTAAGGAACCTGTGTCCGAGGAGGAAGAGGGCTCAGGGGTTGATGACGCTCCAAATCAAAAGCGATTGGAGCAGGATTCCTCTCAGTGGTAAATAACCACTTACATGGTGTAAGTGGTACAATATTTTTTCGCGAATGTATGTAGGTGTACATGTGCACACTACACGACACCAGTAGCTGTTTTGAGTTATTAAAGTGAAGCGCTCTGTGAATCGAGTTCTAGTTTTTAATACCAAAGAGGCGCTTCATGATGAAATCACATTCATTTGTTTACTATAATTTTTATACCAAATAATTATGGCAAAAAATAAACAAATACATGTCATTGCATCAATCTCGCCCACGTATGCCACCATACATGACCATACTTTTCTAAAATGCAAAAAAGCAGCAGCAGTTTGGTGAGCTAGGCTTAATGAGTTAGACGTGCTTTGGGCTAAAGGCATTCCTGTGCAGTTGCCCATTTTTTCCGCCTCCTGTTTGCCAGGATTTGACACCCAGGACACAAACAGCCACTCAGAGAGTCTTGTGTGGTGTGATGTGATGATTGGATGTTAATATGACATTGATGAGTGCATGTGGCATTAATAAACAGGTGTAAACTCGATAAACTGTTTCAGCCCTGCTATAATGTCACAGAATGGAATAGGTCTAAACCAAGCCCACTGAGCTGAAACTGGAAGTCAGTGGGAGCACTAAGGCAAACTGTGGTTAGTAGCGCTAAGCCATACCAATCCGAGTCATGGCGTTGCTAAAATCTGGTGGATAAGCAGCATAACACTTTATGTGTTGCCATCTACATGGCAAAACTGTATTGAAGAATCTTCGGTTTTACAATATCTTTAAGAAAACACCAAAAAGACAGAAATTGTATTTATTGAAATGGTGTTCAAATGCATATTTCACCATGATGGTACCCTTAGAAAAGACACAAATCCAAATGCTACTTCCTTATCACAATTCAAATGTTTGTAACAATGTGCTTTGTTCTGTTGTAGAACCTAGCCATGTTTCTGAGTATGCTAGTGGCCTGGTTGATCCCAAACGTGCCTCGGTCTCTGAAGGAGCAACTGAAGAGAGAAAAAACACTTCTGATGGACCTTCTGCTCACAGAGGAGGCCGAAAAGCAACCTCCACCTTCACAAACATTGACAACAAGCAACACTGATGTGGTCATCAAGGATTTAGAAGAGGAACCACCCGAGGAGCTTTCTGTCTGCAGTGGGCCAATGCTAAGTCAGTCAGAAGAAGAGCTGCAAGAACTTCAAGAGAGCAACAGACAGAAGGACATTGAGGAACAATCATTAGAGGAACCTATTGCTTCCACCAGTGACCTCCCCGATGAAAAACCTCAACTTTCCTCAACCGAACGTCTTCATTCGACTACAGAGTCCTTATCTAAGATGGCCTGCTATGATGAACCCCCTAACACAACCTCAGCAACTTCATACCATTCAATCAAAGCAGGCTCTTTACCACGGCATAGAGAGCTTGACTTAAATGGACCTCCACCTCAAGACCCAATGCGCAAGGCTAAGAATCGTTGTCGGACCCTTCCACCAATACACCGAGCACCTGAGCCTGAAGAGTGCTCAACCAGAACCAGTCAATCCACCAATTTCTCACACCTTGACCAGAAAGTTCCTCCTTCAGTCAGCGAGCTCACCCGAAACATCCCAAGAGCCCCATCTGAAACCAAGCCTCCTGCGAGACAAAAGTCTCTCTCTGATTCGGTGGGATCAGAGCACACAAACAACAATTCAATAGCACTCCCTCGTCCACCATCCAGACCAGAGCTTGCAAGTGGCCTTTCCACAGTCTTGCCACGTCCTCCTTCTAAACCTGAACTGGTGGCAAGCCAGGCATCAGGACTTCCACGTCCTCCTTCCAAACCAGAGCTTAAAGGAAGCACAATGACAGGGCTTCCTGCTCATAGTCCAGACTCGAAAGTCAAGGCCCGGTGCCGGACTCTTCCTCCAAAGTATAAAGACTCAGAGACAGTGGGAGAAAACCTGACCAGGCCTAGTCACTCCACTACCTTCACACATCTCAGTCAACAGATGCCCCCTTCACTAAGCGATCTCAAACGCAACACTCCTTTATGAGGGGCTCTCCTGCATCTTGCATCCAATCATCACTCTCAGTGCCAGGCAACCAATGCCATCAACTCATCCTTGATGAATAACATATACATTAATTGAATCATCTGTTGATGGCTTGGCGGAAGTTTGCTAACGCGGGGGTTGCTAACAAGCAGCTCCAGTTGGTAGACTAAGGGGATTTATTTTTTCTTCAAGCCAAATTTGGCTTGTGAACTCTGGGTAATCTAATATATTGTTTTGGAGCCATTTGACATGGCTTGGTGACTTTTCATACATTGTCGTTTACTGTGATTTGCCCTTCTTTTTGCATATAAACGTGTACAGATATATGGATATCATTAGCACCAAATCTGGTTAACATGACTTCCTGAGACGGAATGGAGGACCTCTTAGGACTATGAGCCAAAGGGCTTTGTAGTCCAGTTTG
Organism: Danionella cerebrum; assembly: GCA_007224835.1. Classification (NCBI taxonomy): domain Eukaryota; kingdom Metazoa; phylum Chordata; class Actinopteri; order Cypriniformes; family Danionidae; genus Danionella; species Danionella cerebrum. The sequence continues at coordinate 88,561 of SRMA01024220.1, forward strand.
TGAAGCAGTATTTTCACCAATGGCAAGTGGATCTCAAAGGTGAACATCAAGAATGAACTCCATCTTTGCTGAGGAAATGGACGAGCTGACCAATAACAACCAAGACTTCTGTCCAATTGGATGTTGCTTGTGAAAACCGCATCTCATTTGCATAAAGTTAAACTTTTCTTAACACACCCACGCGAATTCACCAACGATCACCTTCACCAGTATCCCAGGAAGTCGTTATTCTCCATTGAAAATGAATGTGATTGTTGCTGGAGTGTGAATGTGGATCATTTTGTGGTGGTGGTGTTGTTCTCTCATGAGTTTTGCTAAAATGTATTGGGACGGTGAATACAATACTTAATAATATTCCAACAATACAAAAGTTTGACACAATACATGTGCTTTAAATAAGCCAAATATTTGTGGAATTGTCTGTTTGTCTATGGTGGCAACATCTGTAGTGTCTCATCCAGATCTGTTATACCACAGCTTGGCATTTAGCACTCGTGACATGTTAAAGAAATGTGATGTTGAAATGGATTTAAAAGCCAATTACACTGTAAAATGCAAATATACTGTAGTACTTTATTATGTCTCCTTTAGCACTATGCTTGCACCGTTAAGGCTAATGTAAAGCATGCTATAATCACTGTGAAGAGGTTTTACAGGATTAAAACCCTATCATCACATTTGATCCCTAATGTTCAAAACTAAATATGTGACCACACAAGCCATGTTCGCACTGCCATATTTTTGAAGAAACAACAGCATTTATTTATGGGAATAAAATATAGTGTTACATTATTGTTCCAATTGTCTATTTAATGGACGTTTAACTCTTTCAAAGCAATAATCAAATGCCATACAGTTATTAAACATTTTATCTCTTTGGTGTTCGACTTTTGGCGACTAATATTAAGGTTATGGGATATATTCAGTCTGCATCTGTCCGTGTGAATATGTCTGTTGACAATGTAATAACTCTACACAAGGGGGCAGGATGGAGTTTTTTTCTAAAACAATACAGAAAAGACTCCCAAAACAAACTGAGTATTTGTTACTCGGAGTAGGTACGTTGTGTTGCATGTGGCAAATTCTTGAATTATGCATCTTGTGTCTGTAAAATCATGTTTCCAGACTTTTATCTGAATTCTGCCTCTTGTGTCAGATGTTCTGTGTGAAATGGAGCTAAATAATTCCCAATACAACAGAGTTCTATAACACATCCGTCCTGTATTACCATAGTAACACACATTGCTTTAACTTATTGGCAATACAGCACATTCTGACAAGCTCTCATAAAGGGAATCCTTTATAGAAGGGGTGTCAATCTTAATTCCTGGAGGGCCACAGCCCTGTACAGTTTATCTCCAATCTAAACTAAATACTTACTCACAGGGTTCCAGGCCTCCAGGAACTGAGTTTGACACCCCTGCCTTAAAGGATTAGCTAATAAAAATTAACACTTTGACAATTGTGAATTTCTTCTCCATTAAACTCCATTAAAACTAGAGGGTCACTACAGCGGTGTGCGTGTGCGTGCATGTGTGATATTGAAAGGTAGGTGTGTATGATATTTATTGTGAACCTGTTGGCTAAATGAGCTATAAGCCAACAGTTATATAGAACCTTGTTGTCCGTTTTTTTTCTAGGAGAATGTGGCAATATTTTGAAATTATAATGGGAATAACAACATGGTTAACATTCTTAATAAAAAGTCGAATGCAAGAAACATTTAGAGGTGTTTTTTTACAGTAACTTCAGATTGCAGGGCCACAGTTCTACCAGAAGTTTGTGGAGAACTCACGGTTTCAAGGCGAAATCATGACCCTGTGTTGTGGTTAGACACTGATTATCAAACACCACTAGATGGAGGCAGCTGCCTTACATTAGGAGCTGAACACTGCAGATGAGAAACAGTAGCACAAAGAGATTAAGGGCCAGTAATGCGCAGACCAGTAAGAAAATATTTCCTTAAAATTTTACTAGGGAGACAGTCATGAATGCCATCTAATACTGATAATTACCTTTTTAAAAGCTATTCTTATTTTATGGATTACTAGACAATGATCATAATGTTTACAAAATCCTTTAGTGTCATAATATCTTTGTATGACAAATATTTGATTTCAAGACCAGTGAAGGTACCTAAAGTTTCACTGAAGTAAGTTTAAAATACTAATCAAACGTTGTTTTTATTGATTTCCCAAATCTGAGCTATGGTTCTGCCAAATTGGTTGTTAGGATAAACAGTCTGGTTGCTATGGAGGAGTCAGTGACTTAATATAATGTTGCCTGTAAATTATATAAACCAACCCCCATGTCCAAAGCTAAGACAATGAAAAATGTGGTTGCTAGGGTAAACAGTTCCGTTGCTAGGGAGCTGTAAGTGGTATTAAAAAATGTTGTTACTTTATTTAACATAAACAAACCTCCATTTATCTATAATGTATCATCTTGAAGACTTCAACAGATTGGTGACCCCCCCAACAAGTGTGTTGAGTTATTAAAGGTGCCATATTGTGCCATTTTTAAAACATAAATATTTGAGCCCTAGCGCTGCAACGTTAGTAACTTTCTAAATGCAGTTTTAGTCATAAACAATGTCTTTGAATCACCTGATATTTTTGGCTACCACAAAATGCGCCATTAACCCCCGTTCCTAACACAGTCATGCTGTCGCCATGCCCCCTGCTGACCAACCCTCACTGTTTTGCTCGCTTAATGTGTATAACTTTAATCGACAAAAGCACAATTTCTCTGGATTTTTCGTAATCGCAGGTCTGCTGCTCTCACATTTGTAGGTCAGACAGCATGTTTGTTCTGCATAGAGATGAGCTACACTAGCAATTATTCTGATTGGTCGGTGGGCGGTGCCAGACCTATGGGTGGTGCTAGGAACATCGAGCTAATTTAAAAAAGTTACTGTTTTTGATGAAGGAACGACACTGAAAAAAATGCTGGTTTGCATAATATGGCCATTAACACTTCCAAAAGTGAAGTTTTGGTTCATTACATAAATCATACAGAAAAAAATATTTTATTGTGTTGCTCAAAATAAACAAATCCATTGGTATCACTTTCAAAATGGAATTTACACATTCAGATGTACTCAATGTTGTAGCACTTGAGAAGCGTTTGTAAAACATCCTAAATTCTTGTAAGTGTAACATAGCTCTGAACAGAGTTCGACCTCCATGTACCTGTGCCATGTGCATGAATATTAACTAGAAACTCACTCAACTGTGTTCCTCAGGGTCAACAAACGGCCTTTTTGCCTGCTCTAGTGATATATTAACCTTTAAAGGGCACGCAGTATTTCAAAGGTTCACATCCTTTGTCTCGAACTATACCTGAGTTCACGGTGGCACCTCCCACATCAGTATTTCTGTGGCCCCTTTCCCAGACACACACACTCTCTCTCAGGACTCATGTCCTTCAATGAGCTCTTTGTGGGGGGTTGAGGTATGAGGTATGAAAGAGAAAGGGAGAGCAAGAGAGGGAGAGAGACTGTTGTTCTGTACCTACAGTTGTGGATTCATCTAGAAAGGGCACGACTGAAAGATTTGGGAAAATCTGTGTGAGCCACGTAACAACAAGAAAGGAAGGAAAACAACAGAGAAAGGACAGAAGTCTGCAGGAATTGAAGGTATGGATGCATCGTTTCTTGTTGGTGTCTTTTGTCGGCATGTCATGGAAACCATCAACTGTCACTAACCTACTACAACAATGCAGAGAGCAATTTGAGATTAAGAAAGTAATGGCAGTAAATTACGGACTATGGAACCGCAGCGGAGTCAAAACACAAGAAGTGATGATTTCAAACTTTAATTCCAATCTAAATCTTGATTTGGATGAATTAAGATCGGGTATGTGGCTGTACACTCATTTTTTAATAGATGTAACTATCCCTCCTGTTCAAACATGTCGTTTACTGTCGTTTTCACACATCTGTTCCATTCCATCGGGTTATTTCTTGATCTCCGTAGCTGATTATGATTTTTTTTTTTATTCTTTCAAGTTGTGTGTCTGTTGGTGGTAGATCGGGCTGTAAACTCTGTTTGCTGCTGCTTCTGTTCATCTCTATTGTGCTCAGGCACCTGTTCATATCATATTACACCAGACACTGTTTACCTTTACAAGAGAAAGAAAGACCCAAAGCTTCAGTTCAGTTTGATAGAATGTGTCCCAATGCAAATCTAAAAGAAGGGAGGGCTTCATTTGGCAAACTGGTTACTGCTGACAGCGTCAGAAGTTTATTGTATAGGCTTCAGCAAAACTTCTCCTTGTGCTTAGATGTGTTTTCAAAGGGACTCCAGTTTCATTTACACAGTCTGATAGGAACCTTTAACACACCAACAGAATTGAGAATGACAACTAATCAGTTGCTAAGCCACATCCTGTACAAATCAGCCAATCAGGTGACCACATGGAAAACCAGTTTGCCCAAGAGGCAGCCTACACTCACCTTGAGGTCTGTGTAGGTCCTATTGTCCCGTAGCCCATCCAAACCTTGTGAAGGTCTACAATTTTGTCCTCGGTGTCCTCAGACATCTCTTTGGTCTTACTGTAGAGTTTTGAGAGGCTGAGTGTATGGACAGGAGTTTTTAATTGCGGGTAACATTTCCAAACAGAATGATTCCAGGTTTTGAGTGGAGGACAGATCAGCCAATCAAGAGACCACATGGAAAACCAGTTTGCTCTGGGCTGTGGTAGAATGAATGCATTGTGTGCTCACCCTGTGGTCTGTGTAGGTCCTAGCTACCCCAGTCATGCCCAGTCTGTGTTTGGGGCCATTGTCCTGGTGGAAGACCCACGTCTGAGAAGGACCTTGTTGTCCAAAACTCATTTCAGATGAACCTGAGCATGTGCTGCTTGAGCAGTGGGATGCCTGGGGGCTTGAAAAGTTATTGCCATGTTCTTCTAGACTGATCTCTGACTTTTCTCCATGAGGTAAACCCCTTTTCACCGACCCCTAGTTCTTGCATGGAACCTATTGTCCCTAAGCCCATCCAAGCCTTCTGCAGTTCTACAATTTTGTCCCTGGTGTTCTCGGACAGCTCTTTGGAGTTCTTTCTGGCTGGTACATGATCAAAAACTTTTTTTTATGCAATTTTTCTTTATATTGTTTATTTTATAGTCTATTTAAAGCATCCGATTCTAAAGACATGCATTGATACACCTATTTTGTTCATGATTAAATCATGATTTAAAAAAAATGCTAAGTCACCAGAACCAAAACAGAACTTTCTTTGGACGACAGCAAGCAGATATATAAGCTACTATTATCAATAATTTTTATTAGTAATGTAACAAATGAAATTACTTTTAAAATGAGTAATCAATAATTCAAATACATTTTGGAAGTAACTTGCCCAACACTGGTTGTTTAAAAATCATACAATTTTCTTCCATGAAAAATGACAGGTCTCAATATTCTTTAAAAGTGGGGATGTAATCCATTCCAAACCCAGGGTCAGGACCCAGTAAGTGATATTCTCTCCAGTTAAAGAGGAGAACTGTATTTATAGGAGATCAATCACATAGAAGGATAGATGGAGGACTACACCTCCTTCCTTTCATGTGGTACATTTCTGTATATTCCTCTTGTATTTCCTGTATGTTCATAAATAACTTTTTATCATTTGTGTGTGATACGTTTATTACATTATGACAAGTTATTGCACTGAGTTTGTGTTTTCACAGGGCTATGCTCAGTGAGTGGTTTTGGTGGGAGCGGCTTTGGTTGCCAAGGCCGGTGACATGGGCGGACCTAGAGGATCGAGAGGGGTGTGTCTACGCTCGTGTCTCACACTTGTACATCACTCTACCCACAGCTGCAATTCTGCTTGGATTGAGAGCGTTGTATGAAAGGTACACAGAGTTTGGGGAAAAAGTCCCTCGGCATTCATGTGGTTTTTGCTGAATACAGCAGGTTTAGGACAGATGGTTTTGTTTACCTAAGTAAAACTGAGCTGGTTAAGCCAGTTTGCCAAGGAAGCTTGCGCATAATTGCCTAAGATAATTAACCGCCTAGTGGGAACACCACCATACAAAACAGCCGAGTTTGCAGTGTGTTTTTATATTTGTTCACATTCTCTCCATTTAATAGGCTAATAGCAGAGCCACTCGCAGAGACTCTTGGGGTTAGAGATAAAAACCGCAAGAGAGCATCCTACAACCCGCTGCTTGAGGAATACTACAAAACACACTCCAAACGTCCCACACAGGTAACTCCAAAAGCAGTTCCTTGTTTGTTTGTTTTTATGTTGAATAATCTCAAGTTTACAGAAAAAAAGTAGTATATATTAACATCAGATTGACGACGATGAGTCAACCTCATGTTGTTCCTCCTGATACAGTTCTGCTCATAAGTTTCTGATTTCTCTGCAAATTTTCAGAAATTATGAATGATGACAAAGTTTCCCACTCATAGTTTGACAACAGAAACTTTACTTCTTAATTTTGTATGCCAGTATAGCCCTTTGGGATGTAGTGGAACGGGGGATTCGCTTCATGGATGTGTAGATGACAAATCTCAGCAACAAAATGTCAATATGGGCCAAACTCTCAGTGCAATTTCCAGTACCTTGTTAAATCTGTGCCATGGTGGATTAAGTTCTGAAGGAAAAAGGGGGTCTAACCTGTTGCAAGCAAGGTGAACAAGTATGGGTATCACCAGGCAGGGCAGAGTAATGGGCTGACCTGTGGTTGGGCCTGGTTTGATGTTGACTATAATGGCTGTTAAGGGAGGAGTTCGGGTTATTGAAGAAGGTTACCTCACCAATGAAAACGTCCCTCCTCAGACATTCCCCATTTTGCTCCAACCTGGCTTTACCACTGTCTCCTTTAGTATGGTGTCCTTGACATCTTTGCATTTTTTTTTTGAGAAGACAATCACACAACAGCATTTCCCCAGTTTTGTACCACAGTGGTTGGTGCTCAGCAAAATTCTGGTGCTAAAACTAGTTAGCCAAAATAGTGTGAAAGAGTAGAGATTCTGGAGTTGATTTCTTGACTTGTTTGTGTTAAATGAAACTCCCTGTCAGTGTTGTATTTCTGAGTTCATTCGTTGGTGTTCAGCTCTGTGTTTTAACTCCAGACCGGAGTTTTTTGTGAGAAAAAGCACCATTTATACCTTTAGCAACACATGGGATGTTGAAGCTTTTTGGTAGTTGACGTTGCTCAACTGATATAGTTTTTGCAATTTGTTTTCATGTTATAATTCATGTTTTTCTTGCTCTTACCGCTAGCACTTTTGGGACGTTTTTGTGACTCTTTATGTGATTTTTACGTCTCCAGGTATGGTTGAGTGGATTTGCAGCATAGCTATTTGTGGAGTGTGCTAATAAAGACTGTAAAATCACCCCTTTATCAGCGTATTGTGTAGATGATCTCTATTACTGAGATTACTAGAATATTCCATTTGGACAGGAGGATAAGGCAAAATAACTTTCTTTAGGAGTGATTGGTTTTGGATTAAAGTTGAGAACCAAACATTTGTGTGTTTTTTAATTAGCTAACCTAACAATGGCTGAAAAAAAACTTGGTGTGTCCTGCAACATGGTGTGTCCTAATTGGAAGTTTACTATGATGTCATCTGCATATACAGTGGTACCCCAAGATACGAATGCTTCGAGTTATGAAATGTTCGAGATACGAAGGGTCTCGCGGGAAATTTTTTGCTTCGAGATACGAAGAAAAATTTGAGATAGGAACAATATCAAACATTTCTGCTCTATTTTCCACTTGTTTGTCTTGCGTCACGCTGCGCTTCCACGTCCTTGCGCTCCTTTCTCCCTTTGAAGAAAGTGTACTTTAAGGGGCTGATACGCCTTAAAACACTTTAAATCAGTTTTAAATCGAGCGAAACATTATGTATAGATTACCAATAATGTACTATAACAATTGTTAGAGTCGAGGTGTCGTAAAAAAATAACGTTTATAACGTGGAAAGTGCTGTTCTGTAGTACAACCTGTTTTTAGAAGCATCTCTCCATCTCTTCTCACACACTTGGTATTCTTTATGCTTGTGCTTGAAACTGTGTTGGTGTTAGTAATTCGTGAAATATCGACGAAAGCCAATTTTAATACGTTATGCCGTAATGTCTTCTGCCACCTGTTCCAGCTCCTCCGACACATCGCCTCACTCTTAAGGTAAGGTTTCACATTTGTGTACATTTTACGTATTTTGCTTGTGTTTTATTATCATTTATTACATTAACAATGTGCAGATTTAAGGATTGAAGAAACGTTACCTGATTTTTCTCTGGTTTTCCATTTCTTTTATCATCTTATACTGTTGTCAGAGATTCGAATGTCACCCTGGCATGGATTAGTTTCGTATCTCGGGGTACCACTGTGTTATGACCAAGGCGATGATGCAGAATAATGTGTGTTATAGTGATTATTTTGTGTAGATTATTTTGTTACCCGTATTTTCATGCTAACAAATGTTTATAAAGGTGTAGAATTATAAATGTATAAAGTTGTACAAAAACACAAACCTTGTTGAGTCTGATATTACAAACAATACTCTGCATGGTCAAAGTCATTGAACTAATCAAATATATTGAGAAAAAAAATTACTTGCCACTAAATTGTTACTTAGGAATACTTGCAGAATAAAAGATTTAACCTAAAGAGTAATGACATTAACGCATTGGAAATTTTGATGTTAAATAATTATTAATCATTTTAACATGTGTTCAATTAATGGTGGTCTAGAGTTATACACTAGAAAAGGAACATTTTTAACATGAAAATTAGTTCATGTGTAAGTAGAGTTCACTCTAAAATTGTGTTTATAATTAACTCAATGAATAGTTACATTTTAACACTTACGCTGAGTTAAAAAAGGTAACTAAAATACGAGAGTTATGTTAACTCAGTACTGGAGTAAACCTAAACCTGGAGGAAAATTGTGAAGCGTCTTTAAGCTTCTGGAAAAGCACTGTATAAATCAAACATTTACCCCCTACAATGTACATTTAACCAAATTAAGAGTTTGCATCAGGCTGCAAACGTGTTTTATTTTCTGCTGTAAAGTTCTGACATCAGCATCAAAGTGGCATTCCAAGGGTCTGCGGGAGGTTCCCGTTTGGCTACACCTAACAAATATCTCAAACTCTCCAGAATCGGTAACAAATCCAGATAGAGAAATCATTAATGTTATCTTCCTTTGTCCAAATAAATGGGATTTTCTCATTGATCCCCAAAAGACATTTCCCAAAGTATAAATAATTTCTCCATCTGGATTTGTTAAAAGGTCTGTAAAGAGTGTAAAGCTGGTGATGGTTTCATCAATATTCTGTTCAATTGCATCGAATTATCTGGTGGTTATAGTCAGAACGCAATTAAAATGTATTGAAGTTAACACAATTATGTGTCATTTACTTAGGCAGACATAAACGGTGTGTGTAAAAAGCTGGGCTGGTCGGAGAGGCAGGTGGAGCGCTGGTTTCGCAGGAGGAGGAACCAAGACAGACCTGGGGTACTAAAGAAATTTAAAGAAGCCAGGTACACTCACACAACAAACATTAATGATTAACTCACTCACAGCTGACCTTTTCGAAATGTCTATATTTGTTTTTAACAAAAGCATTTCCTTTTGTAGCTGGCGGTTTGCCTTCTACCTATTTTCCACTTTTGGAGGCTTGCTGGCTTTGTATGATGTAAGTGGTCCAGTGCTGCTTAGACGACCTCAGATCTTATCTAAATATTTGTGTATATGTTAGAGCATATGCAAGGACTCTTGGGAGAGAGCGTGAATCAGCTTGTGTTTGTGAGAAATATGCTTGAGGGCTAATTACTAACATTTTCCCACCTGTGAACAGCTTCGTCTGATAGAAACATCCAGAGACCGCCAGTAGAACAATAACAGGCAGGGACAGGCCCTGTGCACACCCAAACACAGACATCCACAGTTTAAATTCTAATGAGACAATGCTATAACATGAGAAATGTGTACAGTCGTGCTCATAAGTTTACACACCCTGACACATTTTCTGATTTCTTGGCCATTTATGCTATTTAAACCACTACACACAAAGATGAAATGTGACTTTAATAAAGAAAGAATACAGCTAGTTTTGTGTCAAATTTTATGGGATTCAGAGTCACCCCAAAATGAATCAATGATTTGAACCAATTGAACCAAACAATTATTTTTAAAAATGTAATTACTGATAAAAATCAAGAAATAACTACTCCGGAGATATTGATGTGCAGCTTCTGTCAGGCCTCTGAGGAGGACGTAGTAGTACATTTGTTCTAAGAGTTTGCCTACACTGAGCTGTTCTGGTCAGGTCTATTTAATTTCAATCAAATACTCAGCGACTTTATTTTTTCCTTTAGAGATGTCTTTCTGACATCCCACCAGCGGTGTAAAAAGCACTGAAATATACTGAATTAAAAGTACTTTTACCAAAAAAGTAAGAAAAGTAGAGTAAAGGTATCTAAATAGGACTCAAAGTACGAGTAAAAAGAGTATTACACTGATCATTTTTTTCTGCTTATATCCTACAAATTAAAAATGTAGCTCACACCAGAGTCATTTTCTTAAGGGTGTTTAAGAAAGTAAAGAGAGAAAGATAAGAAATAAATAGATCGAAAGATCAAGAGGGAGAGAGAAGGAAAAGAGTGTGAGGGAGAAAAGGGAGGGGGAAAAGGTGAGCATGACAAAAAAGAGGGACAGAGAGCAATGAAGAGAGAAAGAGAGAGAGAGAGAGAAAGAGAGAGAGCTGGACGAAAAAGAGAGGAGAGAGAAAAGAAAGGAGCGAGCGAAAGAGAGTGAAATAAGAGAGATTAATAGATTGAAAAGAGAAAGTCAGAGAGATAGAAAGAGAGAGAACAAAAGATAGAAATACAGGAGAATGAGATTGAAATGCAAAAGAAAAGTGAGAGAAAGAAAGAGAAAATAGAGATTAAATAGAAAGGAGGAGACAGATACAGTAGTAAAGGAGAGAGAGAAAAAAGAGAGGAGCAAGAGCAAAACAGAGAGAACGAGAAAGAGAGAGAAGGAGTGATATAGAGCGCAAACCAGTAGAAATAACTGCTACATAATTAAACTATTTTCCTGGCGATTGAAAGGATAAAAGAAAATAATCGAGCTGTTCTTGCAAAATAATTTCTGTTTCTACTGATTGTATCGATGTGATTGTGTTGGATTGGTTACATTCGCTAGATCTCATTTTTGGGGATCGTTTCTTTATACGCAATTTGATTGGACGGAATAGATACCAATCCCTGAACAAAAAAATACCTTTAAAAAAGATAATAATAAAGTACTTGGAAGAAAAAGAGTGCAGTAAAAGATACAGATACAGATACAGAACTAGAAATTTACAATTTAGGTAAAATTACAATTTGTGAGAAAAACTACTCAATTACAGTAGTTTGAGTTTTTGTAATTGGTTACTTTACACCACTGTATCAACATCAACATTGTGTAATTCATTTATTTTTATTTTAGCTAAATATCTTATTTACATACAGAAATTCTCTGCCTCCAAACCTTCATTATGCTATTTAAACCTGAATCAGACAGATATATAGAAACAATTCTGTCTTCTGTCATCCCAAAATCTCATGAATTTCTTTCCTTATATGCATTCTTTGTGTCTTCCTAATTTCTATTTCAACCTTATCTATGTAATATCTATGTTTCTTTCTGGCATTGTATTGTTTCATTTGATGTTTAAAAAAATAATTGATGGTTAAAAATCTTATTTCTGAATCATTCCAATGATGTGATCTTCCTAAAATAGAAGATAGCATTAAAGTATGATGAAAATAAAATTACAAAACATAACTGTTTTTTAACAGAAACCATGGTTTCATGATCTTAAAGAGGTTTGGGCTGGATTTCCTAAACAGGTAGGAGGTGTTTTTAATATTTATAACCATAAATAAATACAACGTTGATACACTTTCCTAACCTCCAACTTTACGTATGTTTCTATAAAATGCTTTGTATTGTGGAAAAAACACTCATACTTGTGAAATGTATTTGTTTGTTGAATTTGTCTGTTCTATGTGTTTGTACGCCGTGTTTGTTTAGCCTCTCTTGGACTCCCAGTACTGGTACTACATCACCGAGATGAGTTTTTACGCTTCTTTACTGTTCAGTGTCGCCGCAGACGTAAAACGTAAGGTAAGATTTCAACAATACTAAATAATCAATTATGAGTTACATACATATTCTTTTCCTCATAAAGTGATGATGATGCTGACAGAATTGCAGTGGGAAAGATGGCAACAATATCAAAGCTATTGTGGTCCCATATTGAGAAAAACTAAGGTTAACTGAGAACTAAACTATTGAGAAACATGGCTAATGTCACATCCAGGTCGAAACCCAGTCATGACCTGAACAGCAACAACTCTGCTAGACAGTTTCTTGGCATGGCAAGATTGAGCACAGCAAAGATGTGCTGCTCAAGCTCGTTTCAAAAGAGAACAAAAGAAAATGTTTATTTTGTAATCCGTAGGACTTCAAGGAGCAGCTGGTGCATCACTGGGCCACTTTAACGCTTCTGTCATTCTCATGGTGTGCCAACTACATCCGCATTGGTACCCTGGTAATGTTGGTTCATGACACTTCTGATGTACTGCTCGAGGTGAGATTAATGTACAGCAATTGTTTATTCGAAATGGACATATGCATTTAAAATTTAGAGATTAGCATGGGCTCATTTTTTTCTTTTTTTTCATGTTTTTGAGTGCAGCTACAAATGGGAAATTTGGTTGGTCTAACTCCAAAATTTATCTTTGAATAAATAAAAGTTGTTTATATTGTCCTCAGTCGGCTAAAATGTTAAACTACGCTGGATGGGAGACGGCCTGCAACAGTCTCTTTGTGGTGTTTGCTCTGGTCTTCATGGTGACCAGACTCATCATCTTCCCTTTCTGGTGAGCGTGTGATAGAAATAAAGCTGTCGAAGACCTCATGGGTTATTTCTTAAACTGTGTCTGTGCTCTGTGTGCAGGCTGATCCACTGTACCTGGTTTTATCCTCTGGACCAGTTCAAACCCTTTTTTGGGTATTATTTCTTTAACGCCATGCTTGTGGTGCTGCTGTTATTGCATGTTTTCTGGGCACATCTCATCCTCCGCATGGTTAAAAAGTTTCTCTTTGGGAAAGTAAGTCCACATTTCTTTCTGTATAAAGATAAAACTATCTATGTTTTTGGGTTTCTTTTGCCATTATGACAACAGAAACTTTTCATCCCTGATCAACAGTTTACACTCCCTGGTGATTTTGGTGTGATAACATGCACAAAAACTGACACAAAGGTTTGATTAGCTGGTAAATCACCCTCACCTCGACCTGCTTGCTTGGAGTCAATGTTTGTGCAGAAAAGGTTTCTGAGTTTCGGGTTCCTGATAGACCCTTGCCTCTTTCATCCAGTGATGCGCTGACATTTCTGACTTCTGAGCAATGGGGAAAGCAAAAAAGCCGTACAAAACAGGAAAGGGGTATAAAAAGATTTCCAACTGGGAATGCCAAACAGCAGTGTTCAAATAAGTGGAACGAAAGATTCTGTTGAAACCTGGTGACCAATAAAAACTTTCTAGTAGAACTGACAGAAAAACTGTAGGGGATGCCCACAAATAACTTCAGCTGAAAATGTGGCGTGGATGTTTCAAGCAGCACAATAAGGAGAAAGTTGAGTTGCCATAAGAAAACCATTACTATGCAAATGCCAAAAAGTTGCCCGCTTACATTATGCCAAACAGCTCAGAGACTTCTGGAACAAAGTAATTTGAAAACCAAAACTTTTTAGCCACACCATAAATACTACATTTGAAGAGGAGTCAACAAGGCCTTTGATGAACGGAGCACTGTGAAACACAGAGGCGGGTCACTGATGTTTTGGGGATGTGTGAGCTACAAAGGCACTAGACACTTGGACAAAATTGATGAGAAGATGAATGCAGCATGTAAAGGAAGCTGTGAAGCTATGTATGGGACGCAACTCGAAACTCCAACATGACAATGATCCAAAACTCAAGACCAAGTCCACTTGTCATTGGTTACAGCAGAACAAAGTAGAGCACTGAACCCTCAGCGAAGGACTTAGACATGCAGGTCATGCAAGAACTTACAAGAGCTGGGGGCTTTTTGTCAAGAAGAAAGGGCTGCTTTGCCAACATAGAAGATAAAGAACATTGATGTTAAACGGGGGTTTACAGAATATTAAGCTGCAATATCAGCGAAATTTAGAACATTATTGTTGCTGTGATGATTTAAAAGCACTATGAGTGCAGTTTTTCTATTCAAATTCAAATTTTCGCAACAATTTTGCCAGGGTAACTTTTCGAGGACCACTGTATAAGAACGTTTATACTATTGCGTGTTTTATCGTGATAAATTTACAATTGCTTTATTTTTGGGGAATATATTTTCACAGAATGCACAGACACAACTATTGTAAAATGAAACCTCTCTCTTTAGATGAAGGGGGATGAGCGCAGTGATGAAGAAGAAGATGATGAATCTGAGGAGGAACACAAGCACACCAATGGATCTGGGAATGGACTTTCAAATGGCCACTGACAAAGAATATCTTTCACTCCTAGACAAAGATGTTCGATGCAAAGCATTCGTTTACGTCCATATTGGACTCATGATCCTTCTGTGAATTTAGCCTTACATGTTAAGGTTTGTGTATCTACTATTATTAGTGACAATCAGTAATAATGTAACAAACTAATATAGTTTAAACCATATTTTCAACTCAACTTCAACTAATTAATCATTCTAAGGTTTATCTGTTAGTTATCTTGAAATATTTTAAAGTTAATGTAAAATTATGTATTTCTAAATATTGTTTTATTGATGCACCAAACAGAGTTATTGCATTGATTACATAGTTTTTTTTTCCTTTATTTTATGTCTGTTAAAATAATTTTAAAATCGTATGCATCCTAACCTTTTTGTGCAATCTAAAATGGTTACGCCACTTGACATTTATCATTGAAACCAGTAGATATACCAGAATCAGACTGGTTCCCCATCTTTTTTATTTCTGTTACTATTCTCTGAATACTTCAATTCTATTATTATTGTTGTTGTTGTTTGTGATCAAAAATACAATATACTTCTTGACGAAAACTAGGCACATGTAAACAGTATGACCTCGCAAAGGTCGAGGGAGAGGGAAAAGAAAGAGGCTTTATAAAGGGGAGAAAGTCAATGAGGCACACCTGGAGAGAATCACAAAGTAATCAAGGAGCTAGAGAGAGAGAGACACCTGAAGGTGATTGATGCAGGGCTGTGAAACTCAGTTCCTGGAGGGCCACAGCCCTGCACAGTTTAGCTCCACCCTCAACTAAACACACCTGATGTGGCTCGTTAGGTCCTTCAGGCTGTTTGAAAGCTTCAGGTGTGGGTCTCTCTGAGCAGGGTTGGAAGTAAACTCTGCAGGGCTCCGGCCCTCCAGCAATGGATCCTGACACCCATGGATTAAGGCAAACTCAAACAAATGCTATTTATGTCTAAGAAATGAATAAATTGTGGTCCAATATTTGTAGCTTTTAAAAAGTGGCATGTATGTTGTATTGTAAAACCAAAGATGATTTGAGCAGAAAAAGATTATGCTATTTGAAATAGTATTTTGTGTGGTTGATGAATTTCTACCAGCAGACCCTCGTGACCCTGAAAAGGACATAAGCGGGTTAGAAGATGAATGAAGGAATGAATGAATTAATTTTCTACTGTTAGCGATATATTTTGCTAATCAGAGTTCATTTGTGATAAAAAAAAAAGAATTGTACACACACTATACAACCAGAATGTCCATAGAAATTAGGAAGTCTTTAATAAATCACTTTAATGTCTCTGACAAATTCTGCTTTAAAATACAAACAGGGATCATATGCCTTTAAACATTGTTTTGTGCACTTTCCCTGTGTCGAAAATGCCAGGAAATCCAATTTGTGCCCAAATCTCTATGTTTACAGAAAGCTAGTCATCTGGGAATCACAGTTGATTGAAATTCTTCTTAGCTTAAGCATGTCATTATCAGGAAAAAACATGAGGTACTGCACTTTTAAACACAGACATTTTACAGCTTGTTTTGACATTCAGTCTCAATGTGGGCATACTGCATACCCTCATACCTCATGCCCTTCCCACCAACACTGCTACGCTTGTTTCCAGAGAAGTGTGTGAACTGAATAGCCAAAAACTTGTTTTTAAATCTCAAGCTTTCTCTGAGTAAAGTATAGCACACATCAGACATTCACAGTGATTCAAAAGCAAGAGAAAACAACTTTAGAAAAAAAAGGACCTAAAATAATAAATGTGAGGATCTCCAAATCCCCAAAAATCCCTCTTGAGATGTGTGCAAAACTTGGGACCAGCAGCATCTATATGAACCAACAAGGGGTCATATGCTGATTTCTCTCATATAAGTAAAAATCAATGTATAGAAAACGTGTAAAAGGCGATGTTTTAAATGTATTCATAAAGCACAAAAACAGGTACCAACATCACAACATTTATAAACAAGTGAGTTTTCAAATGTGATCTTAAATATTAGCAATGGGGGAGACCACAAACAATCCCTTAAGATTAGCTGGATGAGACGACAGAGGATACCAGATTAGCTTGTGGGCTGGGGATGGGTTATTCAAGGCTTTAAACCAGTAACAGGATCCTGTTATATCCTATACAGCAAACCGGTGTAACATGTTCTCCTCTCATGTCTATCAGTAGTCTAGGTTCATTGTGTTTTATTTATTGAGAATTTAATAACTACAATGCTCAGGATACATTTTTTTTTACAAAATAAAAGCCTTTTGTCTATTTAACACATACTTAATATTAAAATGGTTAATTACTCCTCATATTTGAATGGGAAATGTACAATGGTTTATACAAAGTCTGCACTGATCACAATTTAGATTTTCTAAATTCAAGTATGCACACTTAATATGTCTGCAATAATAATAGAACTCGATGAGTAAAGTTTGGACACAAAGTGCCGTTTAAAACTTTACCCCATTTATCAATGATTTTACTGAGCGACAATTTTTATAATTCCGTTGCTGGGGTAAACAATCTGGTTACTAGGGAGAAATCAATGATGTCACAAAAGGTATCCTTTTCACTTTGAGTTATATATTACTAGTCCTATATACCTAGCCTTTTCTGAGGCTGAGATATAGATTTGCTTATTTATTTGGCCCGGGGTAAAACGTTTAGATGCTAGGAGGATTTAGTGGCATAATATGAGTAAAAAAAAAAAAAAAAACAACCCCAGCTCTCTATTCATTCTAACTTGGTTGCTATGGAACACACTGTCAAGTCAATGACAACTTACTGTTCCCAATTTAAATGTGAATAACCAACAAAAAACCATATCTCTATGGTTTTCCAAAGATGTGACAGAGTCCCAATGTGGTTGTTATGGTAAAGAGCCTGGTTGAGTGGTATAAAATCATTTTCCATGTGTCACTATATGTTATATGACCCAACCCCATGTCTATATCATTTACCAAAGCTGAGATAGATTTCAGAACATTTGGTTGCCAGGGCAAACAGTTTGGTTGCTATGTTGACTAGTCACCTGCACAAGTGTGGTCTGTTTAAAGTTTCTGTGAGGTTCTCAGTTTGAGTTACAGTTTTCTCATGTTAAGTCAATAGAAGATTCCTTTAGTGGTACCAGTCTAAGAAGATAAAGCAACACAAGTCAGACCCAAGTTTGGTGGCTATAGCTGGAACGGTCAAGGAGGAGATTTGTCCAAAGCAAAAGATGAATAACAAAGTGTTGGCTTTTACAAACCAACATAAAAACGTGCAATGGAAACATTGGAAACCAGGCAAATACTCTCAGATACCCCAAGTTCTTCTGAGATTATTGATGTATTCTTCATCATCTGGTACTTCAATGCTGAGACCCTCATAATAATCCTCAAACTCAGCATAAGATACCATCTTGGTGACTCTTCCTGCTTCCCGTGCAAAGACTAGGAATTCAGGCTTCACACTGGTTTCTGTCGACAGATATGATACTATCTTGAGAAAAATCAATCATCCATAATGTAATATTACTCATGTGTGCTCTACAGGGAACTCTGTGTAGCCTTCCCAGAAATGGCTTCTGAAGGAGAACACATTTGTCATTCCTGAGTGTTTGCCATGAGATATTGAATGGCGCTGAATAAATTTGAGTACAATAACCAGACATTAAATGAGCTGCGCCTCACCGAGGGCAGAGTCGGAGTCTTGTTTGCCTCTGTAGAATTTCTCAATATTGTTCAGGATGATGGAACCGGTTTTATTTGGGTCAAGCTTCACATAAACCTAACAAAAGAAAGTGAGAGAGTGATACATATTAAAAAGGGGAAGGGCTTTTAGAAACTCCGTCACAGAGCTGAGGCAAAGCCGCCCTCTGGTGGACAAAAGCGGAGTGGCTGATTAGTCACCTTCAGGAAAATGGCTTTTCTCTTCTCGTTCATATTACCAGTAACGGCACGCATCACGTCAGTGGGTTGCACCAGCCGCCCACCCGATCGCCGACTCACGATTCTCCACACAGCCTCACAGTCCTGGAACACAGTACTATCTGCATTCAACTTGATCCTGTACATGCCTCAGATCAGTGGGTTGGAGGGAGGGATCAATAAATATAGCAATAAAAGAACATGAAGGATGGGTGGATGTGGGATGAAAGATATTTGATAAATATAGGTTATGTATTAATATTATCATCATCATTCATTTTAAGAATGGATGGATGAATGGATAGAGAGCATACAGACTAAAGAACATATGGTTTGATAAATATGGTCATAAAACAATCTAAAAGATGGATGGGTGGAGGTACAGATGGATGGGGGGATGGTTTGAAAAATACAGTCATAAAATAACAATCAGAAGAATGGACAGGTGGAGGTACCAATTGATGTGTTAAGGTACAGACGAATGGATGGGTGGATACATGGATGGATGGTTTGAAAAATACGGTCATACAAAAATCAGAAGGATGGACGGGTGGAGGTACCCATGGATGGGTGAATATACAGATGAATGAATGGGTGGATGGTCTAAAAGGATACAGGTTTGATTAAAACCGTCATACAATAATTTGAAGGCTGGAAGGAGGTAGTAATGGATGGGTGGAGGCACAGATAAATGGATGTGTGGATGGATGCTCAAACAGCATACATCAGTGATGGATATAATATGGATAAATGGGTGGAGGTACGAATGGAAGGAGGGATGGTTAAACTGTATACAGACTAATAGATGTATGGTGTGATAAATACAGTTATAAAATATGGATGGATTGATGGATGGATGGAAAGCTAGACATATCTCATTCTCTCCACCTGTGCACTGACACCCATGCAAGCCATTAGAGTCTGTCTTAGCTGCTCTCTCTGCCGAACTTCATCAGCCAGAAGATCCAAATCCTTCACTTGTCTTCCAATGTCGATCATGGTTTGAACCGCTTGTCCTCTGAGACCCCCACGGACTCCATCTGAAAACACATCCACCAGTTAGCATTCAGCTTCTGCTTCACACATACGGATATACTTACTGTAGTATTTAAATCTAATTTTACAAATAAATCTTAAATCAACATTTGATTTTTTTTTTTTGTTGCTTTCATGTTTAGCACCCCCTAGAGTTCAAGTTTTTAGCGATATATACTAATATACTGATATACGTTCAGGTAGACACTGGTAATGAAGGATGGAGGTTGTCAGGAAGAGAGATTGCTGGACCATAATTTAACCTTGGATTTCCTGCAGGGTGTTTCGTTCTTTCATTTCCTCTTCAGAGAGACAATGCAGAGGTTCACCAAACTGAGCTCTGAAAGAAACAAACATCCGAAGAAAGAAAGAAATGATCAAATGTGTTCATTCTTAGAAACGTAAGTAGCTTTGTTTAAAAATGTGCCTAATGCATATGTGTAAATGAATCTCCCGCCTCAATGGTTTTTTTTTTTATCCTGTGAGAGAACAATAAGAACAATTTTAGTGGAAACTCGATCATTTGCAAATTCTCAGTCAACTTACCATGTTTAAAGTTTCACAGTCTTTGTTTAAATTTGACGTTGACCTTTGATAAATTACATCATTTAAATTTGACATAATGACTTCACAGTCGGAACAAAACAACAGTAAGAGAAACACTACACTGTTAAAACTAAAATGATCATTTTACAGTAAAATACAGCAGCTGTGTTTACCATAACTTTGCCGTAAAAAGTGGTAGCACTGTAACTGTTTTAACGGCATGGCATCCGCTGTACTGTAAATTTTACAGATTACATTTTTTTACAGATTTTAACTGTGAAAATAACAATTATTTTGCTTTAAAAACAGCTTATACCTGACAAATTTCAGGTTTAAATCGTTATTTTTACAGTACATAACGATCTAGTTTACAGTTGTATAGTTTAACATACTTATAGTATAAATATTTATATATGATTTATAATATAAATCTAGTATATTGTGTATAGGTTTGTTGAATTAATATGATTAATACCTTTAATTATTTCACAAAGCAGACTGATTATTTGTTCACAATGTTTTCACAGAATGCTATTCTTCAACAATTTTAGGACAACTGTACATTTCCAATAAGAACTGATTACAAAAACACTTGATTAGAACATTTTGTTATCTTGTGGGTTTTCATATGGGTTTCTTAAAAATAAACCACACGTTTGCACGTGAAAAATGTATGTATTTTTCTGTATTAGATCATACAGTATAGTGTTAATTTTTAAGTGTTATAGAGTTCTTAACTCTTAAAAACTCTTAAATGACCTGCAACTCAGCATATTTATATTTATATTTATTGTTTAATGTATATATTGTTTCATGTCTTATCTGTATTTGTATGTTGTACTGTAAGTCTGCACTGACTGGAGCTTGCACCTAAGCTTTTCACTCACCACAGCTCACACGCTGCTGGTGATGTGACAATAAAAGTGATTTGATTTGATTTGATTTGATTTGATTAAATTTAAGGTCATGCAAAACTAGTAACAGTTGTTCACTGTATCTTGTACGGTTATCGCATGTTTTGTAAAATACGGTATGTACATTAAATTTACGGACATTTTTTGTAGTGTACACTCAAACATTAGCATAAACACTGATGTCGCCTGGACAGCTGTTGCGTGATGGCCTCTATGAACGGCAGCGTGCTCTCATTCATTTCAGGATTTGCTGAAAAGAAGCACGAAGAAACAGGCGACATGGGGACACTTATTCATCATGCAATACCATCTGGGAGGTGTACGAATGCTGCCCAAATTTATTTAGCAGTAGGACAATGACCCCAAATATACAGCCTAATCACTGAGACATGTCTAGGATTTCTTGAAGAAACAGACAGATGTGAGAAAGCTACATCCACAGAAGATCTGTGGTTATATCCGAGATGTTTGGAACAACGTTCAATATACGTTCCTTCAAAAACTGAGTTCAAGGGCAACTGAAAGAAGTGGCGTACGAACAGCAACCGACTTCAAAAAGTGGACAACAGAATTTCTACTGTACTAATACTGAATACCATAATGAAACCTTAATGAACACATAGCTAGTTAGAACGCCTCTATGACAGACTTTCCTGTGGATATCCCGTGACTAAGTGAGTAGAGCATGACTCTAGCAACGCGAAACCCTGGTCCACATCATGAAATCCTAGAAATGGGATAAAAAGTCCCTGCCCACAATGCAGTGGTGGAAATGCAATGTATGGGTGTTGAGCATACAACAGGGCTCTCTTGGCTCTCTCGTCCACATCAGTGACACGGAGGATCAGGCTCGGCTGCTCTCTCAGGCTCTGAGGGAGGTGTGTGTCGTCTGTACTGAAGAGAAGCTCGGCACCCTGTGTGATGTAGGCAGAGTGTTAACAAATTCCTACTGCAGCATGTGACAGATGATGAGTGTGTGTGCCACCTGTGAGAGGTCCTGCAAGCAGTATGGCCTCCCTCTGTTCCAATAAACCCCCCGAGCGATGAAAGGCAGAGCGCTCCATCTGAAAGAGAATTGATTGACGTTTCCATTGGACCGCTGATGTGTGTGAATAGAAGTGAACAGCATCGGTACACCACACCTGTTTTTACCGAAATTCCGGTACTCGTATACAGTCAGTGTTTGATCACATGCGAAATAGAAGCCAATGAGCTTTCGACACGCTTCTCGTCCGCACCTATGTGTACAAACACATGCCGTTTGCTACAAATAAAACCTAAACATTTCCTGTAGTCACAAGCACGATTACCTGGATATAATCCTGGCCTGAAAGCAGAGCTTGTTGGAGAGGATGTTCTCTGTCAAAGACATGCTGGTTTTCACCCTTTAGACAAAAGAAGGATCATTATTACCGTAATTCTCTTTTCAGAACAACACTTTTAATTTGTTGGTTTATAATTCATAACTCCACTCCAGCTACCTCAACCCACCTGCACCTAACTTTAGGTCCTGAGCCACCCTCACTCTTGCACTGCTACACTGACTAAACAGAAAGCTAAGCAAAGCCTTTTGTTATTTTAAGAAGAATTGTCAAGTTTAGACTGTAGGGTAAAGCTTATTAAGCTTATTTTGAGATAAAAAAAATGACCTAACTTTTCATGAGAAGAAAAAAAAATGCTTATTCTGGATATTTATTTGCTTGAGTTAAGAAACTTTGTAAAACACGCTTTTGAATTTGCTACTCAACTTTAAACATTTGACTCAAAATGTTCTTATTCCAAATTTCAGACATTAAATTTTAACAAATCAATGTTACGTTCTAATAAAAACCTGCGATGGACTGGCGACCTGTCAAGGGTGTACCCTGCCTCTCGCCCAATGAGCGCTGGAGACCCTTGTGACCCCAAAAAGGGAATAAGCGGGTTGGAAAATAAATGAATGAATGAAAAAAAAACCTTTCAGAATAAGAAAAAAATCCTTGAATATAATTAAAATAGTCAAATTTAATCAAGCAAAATAGGGAAAGCAAACGTGACTATGAATCTTAAAACAAGGAAGTTATTTCTAGTTTTAAGTTCCTATGTGCGTCAATTATTACGCAAATCAGTTTTTTATTCAATTTGTTCATTCTGTGTTTAAATAGAAGCATCTGTCAAATTTATTTTTAAGATTAATTTAAAGACAAAAATGTCTTTGTTTTAATACAGAATATTTCTTTGTTTTTCCTTAAAAAATACCTAAAATGTTTTATTATTAAAACATTAATAAAATTGTTAACTTTTAATCCTTAAACTTTTATTATTAAAGTGCTTATAAAATAGTTTAGACTTTTTTAAAAACATTCCCAAGTTAGTGCTTTTTCAATTTAAAATGACTCATAAACTAGAGAAATCTGTCATATTTTAGCTAGGTTTTAACATTATTTCAAAGACTAGTTTTAAACACAAATTGCTTTGTTTTAATACTGATTTTCCTTATAAATATCTATATTTTAATTATCAAAGTGCTTGTTACTATATACTAAGGCAAACATTGTTAAATTAGTGCCGTTTCAATTTAACTATAAGAAAATGTGTGGAATCTTGAGTGAGTGGATAAATACTGTTGCTTCCTGTCTGTCTGTACTGTCCTACTGATTATAAAACGTACATTTTTAGCCAGAATTCCTTGTTTTATAACCACTCTATTTTGGTTACTAAAATTGAACACAAACCGTCTTGAATTAATAGTGTTTTCCTCTTAAATATTAGAAAATATTTCTAATTTTAAGATCAAATCGTACCGTTAATGAGTTGATTTAAGGACATATAAACTTGTTTTAATGCAGAAAACATCCTAGTTTTATGACAATAGTTCGAGTTCAAATATTCTAAGCAAGTTCAAATACTTTCTAAACAGCTTGAAAACATTTGTTTTGAGAGTCTGTTTTTGAGCGATACCAGCATCTGTTTCAGCTAGATATTTTAAGAAATCTTGCCAAGTGAAATTTTCTCACCCATTATCAGATTTTTTACTTATCTGAGAGGAGTTTAACTAGTTTTGTGGGGCTTTTTCATGTTTTAAGAGAGCGTTTTTGCATTGAATCTCATTGCATTGATGAATCTCATTCATTCAGTCACACAAGCTCCAGCACTGGTCAACAGCCTACTGCAGGACGTACATTTCATAACAAAGAAATCTTTAAAAACAAACCTAAAGGAGCCGAATCATTGAAAAGATTGATATAATGCAGAGCATCTCTTCCTGCTAAATATCGCTCACATAGAATAACAGAGAGAAGATTTCACCTATTCCACAAAACAAGCTGAATTTGATTCACAACGAGACAGTTAATATCTTTGTCTTGTGATGGGCTTGACCCAAAAGGTTGTGAAAGAAATGAAAAATTAAGTTCATAAAAACTACAAGTTTAAAACATTTGTAAAAAAAAAAGTTATTGTGGAAAATCTTTTTTTTATGTGATTACATCATCTATGCTAAATGTGCTGAGGTCAGATCTGGAGAGTAGCTGAATAGATTTAACAACAAAAAAAACCTTAGTTTTTATAAGTACTTATTATCTTGGAGGGATCTGGAAAATGAGTCTATGTCACACAGGTCCCCAGCATAAATTAGTACACCCCCTTTAAAAAAAAGTATGCATTTAATTGAAGGAAAGAACAATTTGCAAACTCCATAACGTGAAATTAAATTTAATAATCTAATTTATATCACAAAATCTGGTTGAAGCAAAAATGAATACTCCCCACATGAAAATTTTGAATCCCATATCACTAAAATTCATTTAAGAAGAATGTGATGTGCAAGTTATTATGAGGGATAAACAGGGATTTAACCACTGTGACCTATTTTGTGAGAATGAATCAAAAGGGGTGTAAGAGTCAGTCTTTGAGTCACGAGTGTGTTGGAGTGGGCTGTACACTGTGTGGTGGAGAGATCTCCTGTAGCGTGGTGGGACACTCGTGGGACCGACAGACACAGCATTCTGCTCCGGATCGCTAATGACAGCCCTGCAAGCACATGAGAGAACACTCACGATCTCATTGTCATCAACCGAGACGGACGGAGAGAGTGTGGCATACTGACCGTGACAGCTGGTCCACCATAACCTGCTCAATTACTGCCTGCAGTTTCCTCTCCTCTGTTAGTTCCTCCTACACAGAAAATAGCATCCAATTACAGAGAGTTGTACATGAGGAGACGATAAACACGTACCAAAAAGCCCAATGTTATGGCTGTTAAAATTTACAAAATCAGCAAAAGGAAACACCGGTCGAACATTGCTTAGAGAAATGAAGATCTTTACGTCCAGAAAAAATGGCAGGAACTGAGATGTGCTACAAAAAGCCTCAGAAACCCCAACTTAACTGCACCTCGGTCTAGAGCCAGATCTTTACATAACTCTGCTGAGCATATCAGGTATTTTATGGATACATAATTGAAAAACATTGCTAAAAAGCAGACAATATTTATCTGGGCCAAGAAACACAATGCATTACCACTG
>SRMA01024221.1:0-62673 GCA_007224835.1 Danionella cerebrum
CCTCTCCCCCACTCGGCATCTGGCTGATGCGGAGCAGCCAGCTCTGCTAGGTTCTGTAGTAAGGTTTTGCCGCTGGGCCTGATCTCTACAGAACTCAGGCCGGACTTGCAGACCCCCCCTATCTGGGTCTGGGTGGCCCAATCCGTGTATTCTATACAAGGTCCCTCTTCAGGTGCGTTGTATACCCCTTTCCGTTTTCTACATCACGGGCGCACTCCTTCTGGTTGCAATGCAACTCACCCTGCTAATAGACTATGTCTGGACTAAGGGGCAGAAGGAGTTCCCGATCAGGCGCCTGACTGACACCTAACCTTCACAGCTTAGAGTCGGCCTGGCTGGATGGACTGAGGCATGGCCCTTTAAAGGGGTTCCCATAGTCGAGACATCGACATTAGTCTGCGTCTCGACTGAAAGGGAACATTTAGGTTACTTTCGTAACCCTCGTTCCCTGAAGGAGGGAACGCAGACGTCCCCTGGCCATGTACCTCAAGTTGCTGATCTGAGATGCCGTAGAGGTAAGTTGGTTCGGCTCCTTGGAAGAAGCAGAATGACTGTAGAGCTACGCTCTGCTCTTTTTGAGCAGCTGATTTAATTGTTTAATCATCTACACTCGCAAATCAATTTGCCCGTTATAGATTCAGTCCCACACCTCTCAGGTTCGGGATCCTCCCATAGTCGAGACATTGACATTTGTCAGCGTTCCCTCCTTCAGGGAATTTTGGTTACGAAAGTTGCCTAGACGTTTCAGCAATCTCTGAAAGACAAAACACAGCTGAAACCTTCATCATAGTTGAAACCCATGTTTGGACCCTCCCTACACAGGTGACTTTTCCTGGACAGTGAATGATGATGAGAAACGGTTCATTAAGAACTATCAAAGGGAAACCGACAAGAATGTTTATAAAACATGTTGATCTCAGGTGATTTTAACGAAGATGAGAAGTGTCATGTTTTATAAAGATCTGAAAGTGTAGTGTTGAACTTGGCATGTGTAAAAACAAATAGAAGTTAAAATATAAGGTGCAAACATCAAAGCATTTTGTTTTGTGAACAAAGAGAGTGTTCTTCACTGTTTTATTCATTGTCAGAGGTTGAGTGTTTGGTTTGCAAGTTTTACATTATTTTTACATAGTTTGGTTTTATCTATGGTTTCAAATGTTTGGTAAGAAGGTGAGAAAGGAAAAATAAAAAAAATCTTTCTTTTAGAAAACAGTTAATATTCTTTTAATTATTTTCCAATAATGAACTCACTCTAGTTTCTCGAGAAGACAGCGAGGATCCTTCAGTAGATACGAGAGCAGCTTCACTCCTGAATCTCCAGGTTTATTACGTCTTAGATCCAGTTCTCTCAGGTGTGAGGGGTTTGATCTCAGAGCTGACCCCAGTGCAGCCAAACCTCTTTCTGTTATTCCACATTGAGAAAGACTGGAGAAATAAAGTAGAAAACAATAAGAATTGATCATTTCAAATAAAACATCAATGTTATTGGCAGGTAGAAGGTGACGTTCATTCAGAATATTCTCTAAAAGCTTTCTACAGACGATGAACTCCTGAACCTTTTCAGAAACCTTCCTAAAATCTTCAAATTGGACAATTGGGATGTTTATACAGTGATACCCGAGATTCGAATGCTTCGATTTACGAAATGTTCAAGATACGAAAGGTCTCGCGGGAATACGAACAACCACATCTAAATACGAACAACCACAAGCAGTTCTGCTGTATTTTACGCTTGTTTGCATGACGTCGCGTAGCGCTTCCAGGTTCTTGCGCTCCTATCTCCCAGTGCAAAAAGGGTCTGATACGTTTTAAAACACTTCAACAACACAGTGAAACATTCTGTATAGATTACCAATAATGTGCTAAAACAAATGTTAGAGTCAAGGTGTCGTAAAAGAAATAACGTTTATAACGTGGAAAGTGCTGTTGTGTAGCGAGAGTTAGAGAAGCCCAATGACGCGTTCTCAGAAGCGTCTCTCCATCTGTCTGCGCTTCTGTTTCAAACCGTGTTTGTGTTAGTAATTCGTGAAATATCTCGAGAAAGCTAACTTTGATACATGGAGCCGTAATATTTTCTGCCCCCCTTCCACCACCTCTGACACATCGCTTCACTCTCAAGGTAAGGTTTCACATTTCTGTACATATTACGTATTTTGCTTGTGTTTTTTTTCTGTTTTATTATCATTTATTACATTAACAATGTGTAGATTTAAGGATTGAAGAAACTGGTTTTCCATTTTTTTTTAATCTACTTTACTGTTGTTCCTGAGAGCCGTTGCATGGATTAGGCGTTTTACATGTAAAACTTGCTTCGAGATACGAATTGTTTGCGAACGTCAATGCATCTCGGGGTACCACTATATAAGATAACATTTGTTTGCTTCATGGAAACATAAGAGCGTTACATGGAAACCTTTGGGACAGTAGCGGAACATTCTCTGTAGGTCCTCAGCTTTATTAATGTTCCTGACTTTTAGGGAATCGTATAGAGTTCAACTCTTAAAGATCTTCTATATCCTCTGCAGAAGCTCAATGGTGACCATGATAAAAAGTATATAGGGAATATAAATTATATTTTCCAATTTCAAAAGTTACAGTGAAGAACTATTGAAATTAAAAAGCATTTGAGAAAAATAACATTCAACGACAAACTGAAGATTCTACAAATATTATTGAGTTGTGTCGTAAGAAACGAGAGGAAACACTCACTCGACTTTTCGAGATTCTTTGACCACCGGCAGAAGCCTCAGGAGACTTTCTTCTGATGGATCATATTTTTCCAGAATAAACTCATCCAGCTCCTGATCTGAGTTCAGAAGAACAAACACCAGAGCTGACCACTGAGAAGGAGACAGTTCGACTCCAGATAGACGACGGTAATCTCTTCTGCTCAGGTATTTTTGAACCTCCTGCACCAGAGAAGAATCGTTGAGTTCATTCAGGCAGTGGAAGAGGTTGATGGATTTCTCTGGAGAGGGGTTCTCCCTGATCTTCTGTTTGATGTATTCAGCCGTCTCCTGGTTCCTCCGAGAGCTGCTTGCTCTTGGTTTCAGAAGGTTTCGTAGGAGTTTCTGGTTAGACTCTAGTGAGAGACCTAGAAGGAATCTAAGGAACAGATCCCAGTGTCCGCTTTCACTCTGTAAAGCTCTGTCCACTTCGTTCCTCATCCACTCGTGTAAAGGAACTTTCCTCTCTCCAGTGTTTTGTTCAGAAAAGTTCATCAGTTTGAATAAAGCCGCCAGAAACTCCTGAATACTCAGATGCACAAAGCTGTAGACCTTCCCCAGTCTCAGCTCATCCTCCTCTCTGAAGAGCTGGGTACAGATCCCTGAACGCACGGACACCTCTCTGAAATCAACACCGCTCTCTTTCAGGTCCTCCTCATAGAAGATCAGATTCCCCTTCTCCAGTTGTTCAAATGCCAGTTTTCCTAGAGCCATGATGGTGTTTCTAGCTGGAAGATCTTCAGTTCCATCTTCTCCATCATACTTCTGAGTCTTCAGTTTGGTCTGAAAGATCAGGAAATGTGTGAACATTTGCGTCAGAGTTTTGGGGATCTCTGCGCTCTCTGCTCTCCCCATAATTCTCTCCAGAACCGTGGCTGCAATCCAGCAGAAGACCGGTATGTGACACATGATGTACAAGCTTCTTGAGGATCGGACGTGAGAGATGATTCTTTCAGCCAGACTCTGATCTTTGATCCTCTTCCTCAAATATTCCTCCTTCTGAGGGTCGTTGAATCCTCGTACCTCTGTGACCCGGTCGATGTGCTCCGCAGGGATCTGATTGGCTGCTGCTGGGCGAGAGGTGATCCAGAGAAGAGCAGATGGAAGTAAATTCCCCTTCATCAGGTTGGTCAGCAGCACGTCGACTGCAGCTGATTCTGTCGCATCGATCACGAGCGGATTGTTCTGGAAATTCAGAGTCAGTCGACACTCATCCAGACCATCGAATATGAACAGGATCTTGTAGTCCTCGAGGTCTGTGCTTCTGAACTCTCTGGTTTCTGGGTGAAGGTGGTTCAGAAGTTGCTCAAGACTCATATTTCTCTTGATCAAGTTCAGCTCTCGGAAAGGAAGAGGAAAGATGAAATGAACGTCTTCATTCGTTTTTCCTTCAGTCCAGTCCAGGATGAACTTCTGCACAGAGACGGTTTTTCCAATCCCAGCGACTCCTTTCGTCAGCACGGTTCTGATGCTCTTCTCTCGTCCAGGTGAGGGGTTAAATATGTCGCAGCATGTGATTGATGTTTCCTGTCTCCCGTCTCCTGGACACTGTCTCAATCTGTCTCACCTCATGTTCTTTATTGACCTCTCCACGTCCTCCCTCAGTGATGTAGAGCTCTGTGAAGATCTCGTTCAGATGTGCTGAGTCACAACGGCTGGTGATTCCTTCATGAACTCTCTGAAATTTACTCTTCAGTCGAGTTTTGAGTTTCTGCTGATACACAGGCATCAGTTCTGAGGAGCAAAAGATTCTTTTAAACCAGTAAATCACCAGCAGAAACTAAAGATCTGGAAACACATGAACATCTCTTTATTAATCTGAGGATCTCGAGATCTTACTGCTCTGCAGAGTGTTAGCGAGATCTTTCAGGTTCATCTTCTTCAGGAAGTGCAGTGTGATCTTCAGAAACATCTCTCTGCTTCTTCTTTGATCTTCATTCAGATCTTCTCCAGTATTCTCTCTGTGATCTGGATTTAATAGGTTCTGAAACCCCTTCAGCTCTTTCTTCAGAGCAGTGATGATGTTGTTCTCCATCTCCTGAAAGCAACATTTAAACAGTGAAACTTCATTCAAACTGATTCAGAGATAAATATTTTATTTTCTGGTATTTCTCAAACATCATTTCTCTTTCTGCAGCAGACGATGATTGTGGTTTGAACATTTTGGTCTTAATCCCCCACAAGTTTCTGACTGTGCTCTTTTTATAAACACCAGATAACTTCATGTGATTTAGATGATTTGAGTGAAAAAAGTAAAGTTTGGGGTAAAATAAGTTTAAATGTCATTAGTTTCTTAGTGTTCCAAGATAAACACAAACACTGACCTTGAAAATAGATTCCAGCTTCTTCTCAGAGAGATTTGTCACAGGATTACAATTCTCTTTACTGTAGATTAAAAGATAAATCACATT
Source organism: Danionella cerebrum (assembly GCA_007224835.1). Taxonomy (NCBI): domain Eukaryota; kingdom Metazoa; phylum Chordata; class Actinopteri; order Cypriniformes; family Danionidae; genus Danionella; species Danionella cerebrum. The sequence goes on from SRMA01024221.1 coordinate 5,138, forward strand.
TATTATTCAATAATGAAGGAAAGTTTATCTTCTGTTTACTGAGCTGTAACTAGAGATGACCTCAGATCAGCAGAAGATTCTCCTAAACTGAATTCAGGAGGAGGATGCATTGACCCGTCACTCTTCATCGACACACAGCTGGGTTCAGGAGCTTCATTCTCACACAAACTGAAACAAAGATTAAACATGACAATAAATAATTACAGATTGAATAAATGATTTCAGGGAGCTTTGAATTAAAAGAATCAATAATAATGTGGAGATCTGACCTGGACTCGACAGAAGAGTGTTTCTCAGAAGGATCCGGTGGTTTGTTTCTGCTGTGATCACTGAAGCCCTGCTGCATTCTAGAAATGAAAATATCCAGAAATCTGATCATTCTGATCCTTAAATACCTAAAGATCACCAGCTGAAGTTTCTCTCACCTCTTCATCTTTCTCTTGTCTCCAGATGTTTGTTCTGAAGGTTGTTGAATATAAAAAAAAAAAAAACAGAAACTCTTTTACTGTCATTAATCTTTTAATAAATCTAGTTAATTCTGTTAAAACAAGAAATCTGATCGTCAAAGCAGCAGGAATTCAGATGAAGTTAAAATAAAAGCTCAGATGAGAATATAAACTTCCTCAATTATATATTTTAATGTTCATTTCATTGGATTCAAAGGTCAGTAGTTGAACTTAAACTTGGTTAAAGAAAATATACCTTTCTTTAAATTTGGAAACCTGACAATTTTCACCAACTTTATGAAAGATGTATTTAACTTTAGAATTGAGTTTTACTGTAGTGAAACTCGAAAAGCAAGATAATTTATCACCTATGAAAGTAAAATAAAGTTACTCTTACCGTCTTCTTCTCTCGTGTTGTATTTTATTTCCTTGATCTTAAAAACAGGTTTTTCTTCAGGAGTTTCACTTTACCTTGAAAGAAGGAGGCTAAGAGTTCATGAACCCAACGTTTTCAGAGATTTATTTTGGTGAAACTTAGGAGCTCCTCAGTAGGTTAATAGTTTTTTCTTTCACCCTTCAACACTAACTGTCAAATTTTGTATAATATAAATTCAGTTTACAGGGACAGAAATAGTTTGATTATCAACGAATCAGCACATAAAAAAACAAATCATCTCAAAACTCCTGCAAAGGTTTCCTGAGTACTCAACATTCCATTGATACTCTTCACAAGGAAAGTAAGCCTCTTTATTCATGAATCACTGAGTCAGTGGTTCACAGTTGCTTCATTTTATTCAGCAGCAGATCTCCATGTAACTAAAAAGAAGACGCCCAAAGTTACAAGGATGACAGTCCTCTCGATGGAGCAAAACAGCAGCAAGTCTCCATGTAACTGCTCTGAATATTTACTAACAGGTACGGTGCATCCCGAAAGTATTCATAGCGCTTCACTTTTTCCACATTTTTTTATGTTACAGCCTTATTCCAAAAAGAATTAAATTCATTTATTTCCTCAAAATTCTACACACAATGCCCCATAATGACAATGTGGAAAAAGATTTTTTGAAATTGTTGCAAATGTATTAAAAATACAAAACCTGAATAATCACATGTACATAAGTATTAACAGCGTTTGCCGTGAAGCTCTAAATGGAGTTCAGGTACATTCTGTTTTCACTGATCATTCTTGAGATGTTTCAGCAGCTTCATTGGAGTTCACCTGTGGTAAATTCAGTGGATTGGACATGATTTGAAAAGCCATACACCTGTCTATATGAGGTCGCAGGTTTGACAGTGCATGTCACAGCACAAACAAAGCATGAAGACAAAGGAATTGTCTGTAGACCTCCGAGGCAGGATTGTCTTGAGGCACAAAGCTGGGGAAGGTTACAGAAAAATTTCTGCTGCTCTCAAAGTTCTAATGATCACAGTGGCCTCCATCATCCTTACATGGAAGATGTTTGGGACCACCAGGACTCTTCCTAGAGCTGGCCGGTCATCTAAGCTGAGTGATCGGGGGAGAAGGGTCTTAGTCAGGGAGGTGATCAATAACCCGAGGGTCACTCTGTCTGAGCTCCAGCGTTCTTCTGTGGAGAGAGGAGAACCTTACAGAAGGACAGCCATCCACCAATCAGGCCTGTATGGTAGAGTGGCCAAAAGGAAGCCACTTCTTAGTAAAGGGCACATAGCAGCCTGCCTGGAATTTGCCAAAAGGCATCTGAAGGACTCTCAAACCACAAGAAACAAAATTCTCTGGTCTGATGAGACTAAAATTGAACTCTTTGGAGTGAATGCCAGGCGTTACGTTTGGAGAAAACCACGAACCGCTCATCATCAGGCTAATACCATCCCTACAGTGAAGCATGGTGGTGGCAGCATTATTCAGCAGCAGAAACTGGAAGACTAGTCAGGTCAGAGGAAAAGATGAATGCAGCAATGTACAGAGACATCCTGAATGAAAACCTGCTTCAGAGTGCTCTTGACCTCAGACTGGGGCGACGGTTCATCTTCCAGCAGGACAATGACCCAAAGCACAGCACCAAAATATTAATGGATTGGCTTCACAACAGCTCTGTGAATGTTCTTGAGTGGCCCAGCCAGAGCCCAGACCTAAATCCTATTGAACATCTCTGGAGAGATCTGAAAATGCTGTACACCGTCCCTTCCCATCCAACCTGATAGAGCTTGAGAGGTACTGCAAAGAGGAATGGGCAAAAATTACCAAAGACAGGTGTGCCAAGCTTGTGGCATCATATTCAAAAAGACTTGAGGCTGTAATTGCTGCTGATTTTTACCAGACTTTCCAGGTTTTGTATTTTTAATAAATTTTCAACAATTTAAATTTTCAAGGCTGAGAAAATACATTGAACTAAAGAAACACAGATCACGCGCCAAAACCACATGGATGATGCAGCACCCTCACATGTTCCGGTTTATCACATTAACAAACAAAACTAAGATAACTAACTTACTAACTTAAACACATACCTGAAAAGAACACAACCAAAGTTACAAGGATGACAGTCCTCCCGATGGACCAAAACTAAATAAGGACATTTTACAAAAGGGGGTAATTTTGGTTCACAAGTGTTATTCACATTTTGCAAACCATACTCCAATATTTAAATAATAGACCAGAAATACGCAAAATAATGATAACACTAAGAAACATAAACTGTGAACATAAAACTAATAAAATCTTAATATTTGGACTAGAGCACTCATCGAGACGTCTTACCAGCTGCAAGTCTGGTGCCGCCCCCTTGTGTATTCCACTGCTAACAGGCAGTAACCAATGGCGTGTCTCCAATTTGGGCATGATTTAATACATCTTTAACCCTGTTACATGGAAACGATTCCCCTGGGAGTTACCTGGATCCGCCATCTTGCAAAGGGCAAATTGATTTCCGGGCATAGGTGATTAGTAATCAGCTGGGTATTTAAACCAAGCAGACAAACTCTTCATTTTTCCAAGGCGTAAACCATTCTTCTCAATGCTTTAAGCTGGAAATATTGGAAGATTGCTTTCCTTTCGCATTCCGGTGTAGCTTTGATAGCCCCAATAGCGAGCCACTGTACCTCAGCACCTCCGATCTCTAGCTCGGCTGATCAGTGTTTCAACAATCTTTTGCCATAATCAGTCCATTTTTCATGTTGCAATGAGCAAGTCTTTGCCCCACGACTTTTGATTCAATCAGCTTGTAATAGCTCTACCTCAAGACAGTGGATCGAGCTGACCGTGGGCAATGTTGCTTTTGCACATAGGTCTTCCAAACAACAGAGAAGGAAGCTACTTCAACGTAGTGTAAGCAATCTTCCTTCTCTGGAGGGAGCTGAACTCCAGGAACAGGCGGGTGTGTTTCCTGGTAGAACACACTGGCACCCTGCTAACAGCTCGTGCAGTGGTGTAATCAAGAGGCTCCTGGGGTATATGGTGGCTGCAGGAGTGATTTGAACTCCTGTATACTACTTATTGTATTAAGGTTGTTAATACAATAGTTATTGTGACATTACTAACCGAATACTTAAATGTAACTTTTCTAGTAGGTAACATTAATTACTGGAAAGAACTTAAAAGCTGTAGCAAAAACACAGTGTACTTTCAGTTTTTAGTTTAAAATTACACTTAATTTTTTTTTTAAATACACAGCGTTATCGGCAGGATTTTAACCTGGGCAGGGACACCCCAATGGAATTCGAGTCCATCTCCTTAACCACTTGGCCACTACAACTCAATTTTTCCTGTAAAGCAGTAGCAAAATAGAGTGTACTTTTGGTTTTTAGTTTTAAATTGCATTTAAATGTTTATGCAAATGAACAGCAAAAGTGACATTGTTATCGCCAGGATTTTAACCTGGGCAGGGACACCCCAATGGAATTCGAGTCCATCTCCTTAACCACTTGGCCACTACAACTCAATTTTTCATGTAATGCCGTAGCAAAACACAGTCTACTTTTGGTTTTTAGTTTTAAATTACACTTAAAAGTTTTTCAAAACAGCAAAAGTGACATTGTTATCGCCAGGATTTGAACCTGGGTGGGAAAACCCCAAAGAATTTCAAGTCCATAGCCTTAACCACTTGGCCACTACAACACAATTTCTATTCTGTAAAGCTGGGGTAAAACACAGTGAACTTTCGGTTTTTAGTTTTAAATTACACTGAAAAGTTTTTCAAAACAGCAAAAGAGACAATGTTATTGGCAGGATTTGAACCTGTTACAGAGAAACCCTAGAGGATTTCCAGTCCTTCACCTTAACCACTTGGCCACGGCAACACAATTTTTTTTTTTTTGTGTAGAGCTATAGAATAACACAGTGTACTTATATATATATAATAAAATAAAAAATTATTTGCACTAAAAATGTATCTTTAATTCTATCTCCTGAATTCATATTTCTAAAGATATTCCAGTAGCTTAATAAAAAATATTATGTCAGATCTTTAAATTCTTCGTTAAGTTCATAGGTTTCTATTTTACTGTCACTGGTTAGGCTGAAGTGATTTTGGAAGGCCAAAGAATGCAGGCAATCCTTAAATGAACTTTGAGATCGAATGGCCACTAGTGACCACTCTATCTACAGGCCATGAGTGACACCCACCTCAGGAAATCTTCCAGTGGGACTAGTTTCCTCCAAGACTTCTTGACCGATCCGAACTTACTCGAGATAACGTACTTTATAGCCTCGTACGACCAGACCCCTAAGCCTTTAATCTACTCCAGAGTAAACAACCATTGACAGGAGACATCCTGAGTCTGTTGCAAGTCACAGAGGACTCAGAGCCTCATGGAAATCACGATCATTTTAATGAACAGCTAATGAACAATGAATTAAACAATGCAAAACAACCCAAAACCACACTTCCTCATATAGACAAAAAAAGCATTGGACCTTTTATAATATCTTAAGGAGTTTCGTTTGTTTCCTGCTAGCGAGACTTTAGTGTGATTGATTACCAGTGATGTAATCTGTAGTTTGATTTGAAGGTGACCTCCCTCAAGGAGGAACATTGAGGAACTGCCGTCTGATTGGATGGGACCTCCCCTTGGAGGGACAGCCAGAAAGACACGCGTTTGGTCAGAACTGCTCTTTAAAACTCATGTTCCAGAATTCAAACGAGAGAAAGTAAGCACGAGAAAGCAACAGCAGAGAAATGAGAATGAGATAAGTAAGCAGCAACTTCAAGAGCAATAGGAGCAAAACAGATGCTCCAAGCTCTCGTGCTCCATGGAGGGGACGCGAGGCTCCTCCAAAGCCTTTCTTATATTCTGAAAAAGTTTTCTGCAGTTTCGTAAAGTTCTGAAGACTTTCAACAAGAGCAATGCTTTCACTCGGTTTCATTCTTTTCCACTAAAGTTCAGTGTTGTAAGTTCGTCGTGACCGGCTTCAACATCAAACTATCTCTTCACAAAGGACATTGAAGCAAGAGACTGAACTTCGGGTCACTTTCAGAGCGCACATAACTTTCCAGAATCAGTGAACTGTTCTGGTTTAATGTTATAGTCTTATTAGCAGTATTGTCCTGCAAGACCCCTCTTCATCGGAATATCTGAATTATCTTTGAACAGTGAGGATCAAGATAACCTCTTGTCGAAGGTTCTTTCCAACCACACGCGCACACATACGCACGCACACGCACGCACGCACACACACACACACACACACACACACACACACACACACACACACACACACACAATTACATGCAAATCAAGCAATACAATGACCAACACTTCATATAACATGCAAAAGAAATTTTTATCTGATTTTCTTTTCAGTGCTGGCCAACGCTGAAGTAGTTGTGATACAGGTGGCTTGTTGATCACTACATCCTGACGTCTTATGGAGAAAGTCATGCTCATTTTTTTATTTATAAAGACTGCATCAGCCTTTTTTTCACTCATCCACCAACATCAGACAGTTACCTCCCCCTTTAGAGGTTTCTTAATGTTTTGTTGGGTGGGTCTTTGCTGTTTGAGTATCTTCCTTTTTTTGCTGCATTTGCTCCATTTTGTTCTTCTAGCTGCTTGTCCATCCACAGAATCCAGACGGCGGTTTGTGATCTTGTAGACAAAGGTGGGTGTTCACCAGTGCCTTGGTAACTTCTTTCAGCTCATTAGCAGATGTGTAGGCTTTGAAAGAGTATATCGACTTCGCAAGTTATTGTAAAATTTTAAGTTTTAGTTCCTTTATTATTTTTGGTCACGTCCCATATTTCAAGTAGGCCAAGTTTAGGAATTAAAAATATATCTGGCCATGGCTTCTTCCTTTTCTGGGGTGATGCAACTACTATGACTATATAAGCTGTACTTGATTACTGCATTTCTGTTAAAGACAGTGGAAATAATTCAATCCCGGGATTCAAATCCAAATCCAAATAATGATCTTTAAGGTTGGCTTCTGGGGTAGCTCTGAGAAGTCAATGAGGTTACAAAACTCTTTATCAAAGTCAGAATCTCTGACTCTGATAAATTATAATTCAGTTCTAGTGTGCTTTTAAGATGGCTCATCAAACCTTTAACTGAAGATGGCTTTGAAGTCAGTGTGACTTTTCTGATATCAGCTTCTGAAATTATAACTCTTCATTGTTTCTTGATATTCCATCTGGAAGGAAAGCATAAAATAGATATTCAGCAAAGAATATAACGCTCCACTGTCACCGTCAGTTTCCCATTTACATTATAGGCAGACAATAGGACAATATCACTCAGATCATCAAGCCTTAGCAAGCAAAAAGATGTAAAATCTGGGCAGCAGAGCTCATAGGAATGTAGATGTTAAAAATACCTGGCCGTCATGACTTTGCACAAAGAGCATTTCTGCGTTCACTTCAACAATTTGAGAAATTTGCTTAAAATCAGGCAGCCCTGAACACATTCCAGTTAAAAGAACCATATCAGTTTGACATAATGAAACCCATTAATGCAGATAGATGGAGCAACCAGGACTAGCAAAAGGTTTCTGTGCTCAGCCACTTTGTAGTCAAGGATGTATACGTTCTTGAGGATCAACAGTACTTCCAATGTGTCGTCACCCTCTGGGATTTTAGGGCCAATAAGAAGAGGAAGAAGCCTAATTAGACACAAATTCTCATGACCATTACCCCCAATTGTACCCTTGGTTGAGAAGCCTTTTGAAATCACTGTCTGTCATGGTGTCAACCACTTCTTTCACTACAGACACATCTATATGTTCAAACTGTCCCTCAAAAACAGCCCGCACATTCTTTTGTGTGCACTGAATGTGGAATATACAAAGCTTGTCTCGAAAAGGACACTGCACCTTGTCTGCTTCACCGAAGGTATGCAAAATATTCATTAAATGTACAGGGTTGAAGAAAATCACAAAGTTGACATTAAAATTTTGTTCTGATTTTCTCTTCACTGTTGTTTTTCTATTCCATGAAAATGGCATAAATGTGCTTTAAGGCTTTTAAAAGACTTAAATGTTAAAAGAATCCACAAACTACGTCCTCTCCAGATGCCTCAGTTCAGGAAATGAACAGTGTCTGCTGGATCCATCTCAGAGCGGGGATTAAAAATCTCTCACCAGGACTTTCTCCTTCACAGTTCCAAGCTGGTGGAACTCTCTTGCAGTCCCAATCCGGACAGCTGAGTCTCTTTCAACCTTTTAAAAGCAACTAAAAACTCTTTCGAGAGCACTTACTTATTTAAAAAAAAAAAAAAACCTCTGAAGCGCAGATTATTTTTCTGTATCAGCTCAAAAGTCTTCTATATGTTTTATGATTAATCCGACCTTGTAACAATGTGCTTATGTTTACTGCCGAACTGTAAGTCCTTTTAATTAATTAAATAAATTTTAATAAATATAATTGTTTCCCACTATTTATCTTTTTTTTTACTATTTATTTATATGAAAAAGAAACAAGTGACATGAATAAAAGCAGACTCGACAAAATAATTATTTATAATACGGTGGTACCCCAAGATGCGAACTTAATCAGTTCCAAGTTTTCTTTCGGATCTCGAACAACGTATTTCGAAGCAAGTTTTACATGTAAAACGCCTAAACCGTGCAACGGCTCTCAGAAACAACAGTAAAAAAAAATAAAAAAATACGTAATATGTACACAAATGTGAAATCCTACCTTGAGAGTGAAAGTGACGTGTTGGAGGAGGTGGAAGGGATGAATTGGAAGAAAACATTACAACACTACATATGAAAGTTTCAAGTACATAACTTTCTCAAGATATTTCATGAATTACTGACACCGACACGGTTTCAAGCACAAGCGGAGACAGATGTAGAGATGTTTCTGAGAACGCGTCACAGAGTTTCTCTAGCTTGTGCTACAGAACAGCACTTTCCACGTTATAAATGTTATTTCTTTCACGACACCTTGCCTCTAACATTTGTTATAATACATTATTAGTAATCTATACATAATGTTTCGCTCGATTTAAAGCGCATCAGCTCCCTTTAACACTGTCTGCAATAGGAGAATAGAGCGCCAGGACACGGAAACACAGCGTGACGTCAGACCTAAGCGGATATTAGAGCAGAACTGTTGGCATTTTTCGTATCTTGGAATTTTTTTTGGTATCACGAAGCAAAAAATTTCCCGCGAGACCTTTCATTTCTCAAACATTTCGTTACTTGAAGCATTCGAATCTCAGGGTACCACTGTACTTTTATAATTAATGAAAAATAATCAACTGCTCATTATTTATTTGTCGTTTTATTTATAGACACTTATTTAGAGTCATTGGTAGCAGGAGGTACGTGACTAGGAAAAAAAGGTTGGGAACTGCTGATTTGGGCTACTGCAGGAAAAAAAAAGTTTTTAATGTATCTAAATGTATTAATTAAATTTTGAACATCATAATACTTATTTAGAGAGACCATGTGTGATAGTTCTTTCTTTGTTTGTTTTAACGCAGCATACCTGAGGGACGGATGATGAAACAGAAGCTTGGCATTTCTCTGTCTGCACATAAAGCAATTTGTTTTGACCAATCGCTTGTGTTTCCGCCTTTATGAGAAAAAAAATCTTGTTGGTCTTGTTGCATCCACACGGGTGAAGTATAAACATACTTTGGATACTCTGCCATTGCTGCTCTTTATGCCCAAGCTCTCGTGTTGTGTGCGCATAAATTCTTTTTCACTCTGGAAGTTGGTTTTGACAAACGAAACAAAACAAAGAAGAAATCTTTTTAATATACTGAAAATTCAATTTTATTAAGTAAATTGACAAATTTAAACACACATTCATTTTCATTTGTTATTAAATCATAATTAAAGGGAAAACCGCAAAATTGAAGCAATTTCGCCATACACCAGCTGCTGTGAGCCCAGAGAAAAACCAGTGAGACCAGTGCCACCACAAACACCAATGAAAAGTGATTGCTTTAAGTTTCAATTACAAGGATTTCAAACATTTTTATTTACATTTTCGAATCATTAAGTACAATACTGCATATATTGTTGTTAACGTTGTTTTAGATTTTGCCCGTCGATAAAACCCAAACTAGTCCATCACCAGAACAAAAAATAATCACATTTGAACAAACCCATCTTGAAATGCTTTCCCTCATGAAACATTGCTTACTGCTAGATTTCCCCGTGGAAACCTGATGTGGTTTTCCAGGAGCTGTTCCCTTTTGGAATAGATTCCCTTTTTGCTTAGTGTAACTCGCTACAATTGTACTTAATAGACTCCAGTGAATTACATCTTTCAGAAGAATAGAGTAGGAATGACGTCTGACATTGTTTAAATAGTACTGTGAATGACGATATATTCAGACTAATCGAGACGTTATTGATTCACAAATACAGTTACAAATCTCTAGCTACAGTAATGAAAACTCTGGAACATGTGTGACTTTTAGGATTGATTGCGAGATAAAATGTGCAAAACCTTTTTTGTACTTTCAGCAAAGGAAAAGTAACAAAATATGAGAAAGTAACAAACTTTTTTTTAAATAAAAACAACGGCAATGCTTTGCTAGCTGTGCTAATCTCACATGTATCTTTAAATAGCAATCCTTCTTTAGTTGAGTTAGAAAGATTAAATCAAACTACGGTCAGAGTAATGGATGCATTTCCTTCAGATTGGTGCGAATAAGTTTTGTTGATTTGCAGAGTGTACTCACACAAAAAATTCAAGGCAATCTGCAGCAATCAATTTTTCCATTTCATCACCAAAACCAAGGTCACAACCTCTACGCTTATTTTTGTTCACTAAATGACTTAAAATGTAACATTTGAAGTTTAATATTTAATACCTTTCGGAAGTAAAGAAACCTTAAGGGCTTTTGTAACAGAAATCTGTAGTCTGTAATAGACTTCCATGAACTTTTAAATTCAGACCATTTTATACATTTTAACACTTGTATTAACTTTAAAGAACATGGTGAAAGTGTCAAATAAATACCTCTTATAATCACTTGAGAAATGTAAATGTAAGTGCCTTGAACCTAAGAATATTGAACACCAAAAATTTCATAGAAACTTCAACCGGCCTTTAACCCAGAGCCATTTATTGAAGTGGGTTGCCTTGATTTTTGCATGGTTTACAGTGAAGCTACATTTTGAAATGAGCCCGTCGAACTTTCAGTGTTTTTATAAAGCACTCCGGTCTTTTTTTACAGTAGTTTCACACAGACACCAGTAGTTCTTCTCTCAGTGCACGGGTCTGATTGTCAGCATCAGCTAGATAAACGTATCGGTCTAGTGCATCAATGTAAAGGACGAAACCCTTCTCTGCACAGTCAATACTGTGGCTGAAGTGTACATGATAGCGTGCATAATAAATCATCTTGACTAGACCTGCAACAAGGTCTCTTCACTTGCCACCTACTCCATCAGACTGTGTGAACATTGCCAGATGATCTCACGGATCTACGTCGTCTTCTCAAGCTGGATCTGGTTATAACAGGCCTTCGGATGCAAACAGTGGAGGAACAGAAAAAAATGAGAATTAATTTATTGTGAAAATATAAATATATCTCTATTATTGCACCTGACAAAGGTTTGAATGGATTTCTTCAAATCCGTAATGGTATAGCATAAGATGATTTTAAGTTAGTATCTGAAATTCACTTGCATTTTCTGACTTTCAAACTTCATTCTGGTCATGTGACAATTTAGATAAAGTCATAAACCTTTCTGTAAAATATTTTTTTTATTTTAAATAAAAAATTATTAAAGGATGAAAGTGATTTCTTGTAGTTGCTTAGATAATAAAATTCACAAATAAAAACGGTCAATATTATTAGCCCATGAAAATAAAATGACTTTGATCACAAATTCAATCAAAGCGGTTTCTAGTGTCAAGAACTGCAGTTAGAAGCATTATCAATACGTTCAATAAAGAGATCGATGCAGTGGAAGTGAAATATTTTTAATACTATAGATAGAAACATATTGAGAGACAAAAGAACAACTGCGAAGAGAAGGACTAGTCATGTCTGCGACTGATGTCTCAACGATGACAGGAAGACACTAAAGCCCTGCACCAGAATGCACTGACCAAAAACTCAGAAGAGCCTAGAGTTTCCCATGACAACATCAAGAGAAAAGTGGCACCGACTGGAAATATGTTTTTTGCTCAGATGAGACAAAATTAAGCCTGATGAGGATCTCCAGAGCATCACGAATCTATTCGCTATACTGCACTGTTTCCACTAATTCTATTTTTCTGTCTTAATTAGAATTTTAAACACCTCTGTAAATGTGTCTGAACACAATAATGGCAAAATAAACAGGTGAGATTAGCAATGCGTGAGGAGATTTTTTTTTATATTCAGAGCTTTGTTTTTATTCTTTAAAAGACATTTGATTTGCTTCTCTGCTGTAGAAAAGGACTCGGTCATAATGATCAGGAGGAGGATAAAACTGAACATAATGAAGATCAACTTGCTAACGTTAGCGGTTTGCTATTGGGTTAACATACACTAAGTTTATTAAATAGTCTAACCTGAAATTTAGGTCCCGTCAACATTATTGAAAACTGTAAATGACTGACATTCGAGTTCATACCAGTATTTCAGAGTGAACGCCCAGTCCCTCGTCATCGATTCAAAATGACGGCGAGCTGAATAAGGTCCATTACACATGATTTACCGCCCAGTCACACTATGAACAAAAAAAATCCATTGACTTGAATGGAATCTCGTCCGACAATGTAAAAGCAGAAGCTTTTGACCTGCGATCTTGGGTCACGCATTAGCCACCGCATTGGAGAGGTCAGATCAGTGAGCTTTTTGATCACTCAGTATGTACATTTCTAGTGACAACGTCAGTAAATCATGTTTTTTAAAATGACACGGGCTCATAAAGCTGCATTTGCATGTGATGAAATGCCCATAGTTCAGGAGTAACGTCAATGCCCCATCAGAAAGACCCAGCACAATGGACGGAGGATAAGATTCACCAGAGTTGTCTAGACTTGGATCCTATTTAACAGATCTGTAGACTGTGAGAGAATTTGTAATAATTACATTTAATCTTAATATTAATGACAATACTAAATAATGTTTGGCTAAAAATATGAGTGTGGTATGCATCAATATTTTTTTTCTTGTGACATGAGGTTCCATGCTGTGTGTAACGTGGATTCATTAAAAGTGTGTGTAGCTCTAGGATGAGTCCACCTCCAGATTCCATTGTAGAGAATGACTAGGCAAACAAAATTGCCTAAATCTATCACATACTGTAAACAATGCCTAGGGATTCTATAGAAAGTTGTCTTTTACACTTAATTACTAATATAAACATGTTTCTAATTTCGTGTGAATCTCATACGTTAAAATTAAATGGGATACGTAGTTGTTACGTAAAAAAAGGCAAACTGAATACACTTTATAGTGCTATTAACTGGCGCATGAACACTATACGAACAATGGCTCCTGATCATTTAGGGGATGAAACCACTAGAGGATCAACACAACACAGTGTTTCTTTAGAAACCTAGATTTCTAAATCTGCTGAAATGGCTTAATGCTCATTAATAACTGAAGCTTGAGGTAAAATAGACACAAGTAAATCCTCACTCTGAGAGTTGTCAGCATGAATCCAAGCTGTCCCAGCTGTATGCTGCCCTCAGTCAGGTCCTCAATCAGACTCACTTCAGAGCCCAGGTTTCTGATCCTAAACAGTCAAAAGAAACAAGTGCTCAAAAGGTGTCACTTTTATGTGTTTCTAGTTATCACTTGCTGAGATATGTAACGAAGAGCAGAGAAGTTGAGTTCTTGCCTCTTCATATAAAGAGTCTGAAACAAGGCTCACACTAACCATGGAAATGTAATGTAATGTAGAGGATTCCACTTTGTTGGTGTACTTATTGCAAACATCTCCTGTGTAAAGCAAACTGGCTGTGGACACCACGGATACGTACTGCGCTGAAAGTGTGGAATTTTCAATGTTATGGATCTAACCACGTCTACATGTCTGAGTAAATGGCAGACGATCTAACACTGCCAAATCTTAAGCAAGAGTAAAGTTCCAATATTTTTTTTCTTTGAAAATTTCTTTTCTTTGAAACTTTCTTTTTTTAATTAAATGTGATTTTCATTTTGATTTTAAGATGAAAACTACAAACCAAGTACTTACTAGTTCAGCTTTATATCTACAGTGGTACCCGAGATGCGAATGCTTCGAGTTGCGAAATGTTCGAGATACGAAAGGTCATTTTTTGCCTCGAGATGCAAAGAAAATGTTGAGACACAAACTACCACAAGCAGTTTTGCTCTGTAATCCACTTGTTTATTCTGCCATAGCGCTGCGCTTCTGGGTCCTAGCGGTCCTATCTCCGAGTGAAAAAAGGGTCTGATGCACTTCAAAACACAGTGAAACATTATGTTTAGATTACTAATAATGTGCTTTAACAAATATTAGAGTCTAGGTGTCGTAATAGAAATAACGTTTATAACTTGGAAAGTGCTGTTCTGTAGCACAACTTAGAGAAACCATGTGACGTGCTCTCCATCTCTTCTCACACGCTCGGTATTCTTTATGCTTGTGTATGAAACCGTGTTGGTGTCAGTAATTCGTGAAATATCTCGAGAAAGTTAACTTTCATACGTAGTGCCGTAATGTTTTCTGCATCCGTTCCACCTCCTCCGACACTTCGCTTTAGTCTCAAGGAAAGGTTTCAGGTTTGTGTACATATTACGTATTTTGCTTGTGTTTTATTCTGTTTTATTATCATTTATTACATTAACAATGTGTAGATTTAAGGATTGAAGAAACGTTACTTGATTTTTCTCTGGTTTTCCATTTTTTTCATCTACTTTACTGTTGTTTCTGAGAGCCATTGCACGGATTAGGTGTTTTACTTGTAAAACTTGCTTTAAGATACGAAATGTTTGAGATACGAACGTCACCCTGGAACGGATTAATTTCGTATCTGGGGGTACCACTGTATTTCAAACTTATAATGGGGCACTTCTTTTTTTAACCCATCCTTTATGTACTGGTTGTTTTGGAAAGGTACCGTGCACGGAGCACCACGTAGAGGAAGATTGGAAAGAGGTCATCCATGCACCACAGGAACTCCTGCCCAAGCAGAGCCTGGACGTCCTGAGTGACCTCCTCAAAGGTCAGCTGGATCACCTGCAGCTTGTCTGAAGGAGTAAACGCAGTGCTGTACGAACAAAAGCAAACAGTAACGAGATGTTAGTATTTCAGTTGATGGTACAGAGGATATGAGCAGTAAACTTTTCACGAATCTAGCAAAACCCTAGAATAGCAGGATTCAGATGTTCTCAGTAAGTTTTTCAAACGTTGTTACCTCAACAAATCAATATCTGGCATCCGAAGCCAGATGGAATTTTGTCAGATTAGTGTCCGGTGTATGAGGCACCAGTTAAACCAAACAGCTGCTAATGTTTATCAATGTCACACAAAGGTTTAAACCCAGTCATGAACTGAAACAAAAACAACTGGGCTGGAGGCAAACACTACTACCAAAATCAGGTTGAGAGAGACAGTTTCTTGTCAAGATGAGATATATTTTCCAGACAAATAATTTTAAGAGCAGATGGGGGTTGGGTTGCAGCAAAAAAGTCATACCTCCCTCATGGGTATGGAGGCATAAGCCAAGCGACTCAAATATACACGAAAACATGGAAACTGGGTAGAGAAAAATGGCAACAGGGGCTCTGAACTGAAGAGTCAACATTAGAAATCTTGTATTTGTCTGCTGCAGAAGGCACTTTGCTATTTAAATATTGAGTGTGTGCAGAGTGTGCAAACAGGGAAGCATGATGATGGTTCCTTGAACGTTTGGGGTTGCATTCTGC
Organism: Danionella cerebrum; assembly: GCA_007224835.1. NCBI lineage: Eukaryota > Metazoa > Chordata > Actinopteri > Cypriniformes > Danionidae > Danionella > Danionella cerebrum. Next base: position 20,848 of record SRMA01024221.1, read on the forward strand.
AAATTGAGATGCACAGGTTAAAAACACTTCTTTTGTGGTCGGATGAAATATTTTTTTTTTTTAGATGGAAATTTTGGGTTTTCATGAGCTGTATGTCAAAATCATTAATATTAAAACAATAAAAGGCTTGAACTACTTCAGTTGTGGGTAAATGAATGTGAAATATATTACATCAGTATATTACAGAAAATAATGAACTTCATCACAATATGCTAATTTTTTGTGAAGGACCTGAAGATTTGGTCAGGATCAATGGTGTTCTCAAGGCTGAGAATCATGCAATGCCATCAGGGTGGTGTGTGGTTGGTTGCGGACTTATTCTGCAGCAAGCCAATGAACCCAAACATACAAAGTCTTTAAGATATACCTTCAGCATTAAGAGCATGAAGAACTGAAAGTGACACATGGTCCCCACAGAGATCTCAGCATAATCAAGTGTGTCTGGGATTACATGAAGCGACAGAAGGATGAGAGAAATCTACATCTACATTTGGAACAGGTTTGGGACATGGATTCACTGTGAGATTTAATCAGTTATGCAGCAGACGACAGGAGAGCAGCATTGTCTTTTTCTTCATATTCATTGTATTTAAATTCTTCATCTTCTCGTTATTCAAGAACCATCCATCATTAATAAATGTGGTACAAGTGTATCCGCCACAACAATCAGTGATTCCATGCAGTCCCCATCTTAGATCTACAATGAGAATTTTTATTTCCCAATAGTTTTTTACACATGTTTTAACATATTCTCATGAGAAGACTCACAGAGTATTTAGAAAAGTCAACAAAATGGTTTTGCTGCTTCTCATGTTCTTTAAAGCTACAGGTGAAGCTTTTGTGAAACTGTTTAATCTCATATTTTCAATGCACTACTAAAGCTTTAAAAAGTAACAGTGAGCACTCGTTACCTGATCTGCTGCAGGGTTTCAACAGCGATGGCAAAGCAGGCCTCTTTAGTACTGGTCAGAACCTAATCCATAAATACAGAGGGAGCATTAAAAGTTACATATTTAAAAAAAATAAAAAAAATCACAGTAAACTCACTTGTTTTGTCTCTCCCAAAACAGACATAGAAACAGGCCAAAACTTCCTGGAAAACAAAACATTTATGTCCTTGAAACCGAAAAAGTGATTCTATTCACGACCACAGCTTAATATAAAGACAAATATGTGGAGAATTTTGTTTATATTGTTTTTGATTTATTGCAGTTTAGCCACTTTCTTCAGTTAGTATGGTCAACTACATATATAACATTCATAATGTATCGGATAAAAGACAAGATCAAGGCGTGCTAAGCCGAGACCAAGTTAAGACCAAGACCAAAAACAATTACTTTTCTTCACTGCAAACAATAAACGTTGCTGTAGTTTTTGCTATAATTGCATTGCTTTTCTGTAATTTTGTTTATAAAGCAACTGTCCCTCGATTAAGTACTCATAAATAATATCAAGGTCAAGAAAACTTTATTAGCCCCACAATGGGGAAATCGCATTTTTGCAACGGTATACAGACAATAGAGTACCAATAAAAAGATATATACATTAGAAAATAGACTCAATCAAAATAAACTGTACATTGTGCGTGAAAGACTAAATAAATAAATTATTGCACACTGTGGTGTGTGAGTATTGCACCTATCAGAAGTGTTTATCAACAGTTCTCACCTGTGACCATTTTATTTGGAATGTGCCAAGAGGACGTCCACATTAAGATAAATTTAAAGTTAAATAGCAGCGATGGACTGGCGACCTGTCCAGGGTGTACCCCCGCCTCTCTCCTAATGTGTGCTTGAGGCACCACCAACCAGACCCCCGTGACCCCAAAAGGGAATAAGCGGGTTAGAAAATGAAAGAATGAATGAATAATTATTACTATGGCTGTGTTTGTTTCATCCTACAGTTTAACAGGGTTCTCAAGTTACACGTTTGAGAGAAGTGATGTTAGTTATTAGTTATAAAAAAATCATTAAATAAAACATCCTTCTGTACAAATTAGCTTGCGCGCCAACTGCAAGCTTTTCGGTGTTTCCACTATGAACCCATTAACGTCGCATGGCATTGTCAGATTTGGACGTTTTCACCGAAATGTTTGAGAATCAACAGTTAAATCTATTGAAAGCGCTCCACCATCATCCTCATCCCCAAAAAGCCAAATATCACAGGACTTAATGACTACAGACCACTGGGTCTGACATCTCTGGTCATAAAGTCATTTGAGAGACTGATGTTGGCCTACCTGAAGAACTATTTCTGCGATTTCTGCAGTTGGCTACTGATCAAATCGGTCTGTGGATGATGCAGTTAACATGGGGCTGCACTACATCCTCCAACATCAGGACAAATCAGGGACTTATGTGAGGATCCTGTTTGTGGACTTCAGCTCAGTGTTTAACACCATCATCTCATTACTCCTACGGAATAAACTCCGCCAACTCAGTTATCTGTGAGTGGATCACCAACTTCCCGACTGGTAGACAACAGCTAGTGAGGCTTGGGGACATTACTTCTGACACCCGCAACATCAGCTCTGGTGCCCCTCACTACTCTTCTCCCTCTACATCACTGACTGCACCTCTCAAGACTTCTCTGTGAAGTTCCTGAAGTTTGCAGATGACACCACTGTCATAGGTCTCATCCAAGATGGTGAGGCGTCGGGCATACAGACAGGAAGTAAGGAAGTAGAGCGGCTGGGTCTCAGGTGTGGCAAGAACAACCTTGAGCTTAACACTCTCAAAACAATGAAGATGGTAGTGGACTTTAGGAGAAACCTCTCTGCTCACCCCTCCCCCTCACTATCTTGAAAAGCACAGGGGCACCAGTGGAGTCTTTCAGGTTCCTGGGAACCACCATCTCACAGGCCCTTAAGTGGAACATCCACATCGACTCCATTGCAAAGAAGGCCCAGAAAAGAAAAACGAACACCTAGCATACACAATCAGCGCGGCCCAGGCACACCTGATTCTACTCAGAGGGACGAATACACAAGGAGACCAGAAACCCAGAGAAGAGAGCATTACACTTCAGAAGGACGTTGATGACTGATTGTTGTTTCCCTCTTTCTTACCCCGACAGAGAGCAGATGAGCCTGGACTGCCTGATCCCCTCACAACTCCACCTGGGTTCCACAAGGAAGAAGAGGACACACCGCGATCACTAGCACCAACTTTCACCACCACGGAAGACCCAGAGCACTTTCGCCACAAGATGACCATTCACTACATGGAGCTGTTTTGTCGATAAAGACACCTGCCGGGTGTTTGCACTAAATCTTCTCTATGTGATTCTTTGCAAAATGTTCTAAAAAGAACTAAAAGACCTAGTTTTACCACCTCTCGTGTGTCTCTAGAGTCTATCAGTGCCGTTTTTCACATGACTGAGCGTAAAAGGAATGTGAGATCTCTGAAACATGGCATGCAGCAACCTGGCGATTGTCTACTTATGGCATAGTCTTTCTGTGTGAATTGAGCAAGACGTTTTTGACAGAAAATTATTTGTTTATACTTACTGCTGCACTCCAAGAAAAGCCAAAAGGGCAAGATCAGGCTGTTTGTTGAGTCTTAGCACACAGTTCCAGTACATCTCTTCCTCCCTCTCTTTCTCTAATGTGTAGAGAGTAAAGAGAGGCGAGTAAAGCCTTGGTAACAGCACAGGCAGAATGAGACTTGAGCAGCTCACCAACACCCTGCAGAATGCACATAACCCTGTTACTTTCTGAAGAATGCATCTGGATTTTCTTCAGAGTTCCTTATTAATGAAACAGGTAAAATTGTTTTAGCTATATTTGGCTGATCATTCCATCCACTTGCCATTTAGGACAAATGCCCAGTCTTCATCTGTCTCGCCAGCTTGTTAGATGGGTAGTTCTTCACATATGTTTTTTAAAGAAATGAAATAATTAAATTTGTGTATGTTCTGATGTTACTTCATGGCTCGCCGTCTAGGTGTTTATCAACTGATTGTGATTACTGAGAAAATCTGAGAGCGTTAATCTCTGTCCTGTGTTTCGACAGTAAAATGCATGCAGTATTGTGTGATCAATTTGGTGAAAAAGTGTCTTCAGTTTGCCTTTTTTTTTTACATAACAGCTACTTTGCATTCACACAATGGTGTTGTTCTAAATTTCTCATTAGAAAGACATTTTTAAATGAATTGTCTCATTGTGTGAACAAAAGCTGGTTCTGGAACCATTATTTACTTGTGTACGAAAGTGTTTGACTGAATGATGAAACCTTGTGTATTTTTACTCTGATATCATGTTTGATGCACATCCAGCCATTATAATCTATTTATTCATTTTAAAAAATTAGTTATTAAAAGAAACTCCTGCTACAGATTTAGAAATTCTTAAAAAAATTAATCTGACTGATTCATATAATTCAGAACCTTATGAATCACAGTTGAATAAACCAGTCAGTGGTTTTCAGGATATGAAATATGATTTTCATATATACCTCTACTATGTTTGGTAAACATGGAACAGTTTGTGATTAATACAAAAGGTGCTTTCTCACCCCTGCAGTGGAGTTTCTGACTGCGTGCTGCTGTCCAGAGAGTCTGTGCCCTCGTCTATAGAACATGACGAGTCTACAATAAAACCTCCATCCTCTGGAAGGCCGGGAAACAGAAACCTGCAGACAACAGGTTCAAACATAGAAAATCAATGTTATTGAAATGTTATGGTTATATCAGAATAGTGTTCAGAAAAGTTTATACTGCGTAATACAGAGAAAAATAACTGAACTTTCACAACATACAAAATTTTATTTATGAACATTGCAACACTGGAAGAACTGGGGCTTCCCATCATGAAGCAATTTCAGAAAAGCTAGAACGTGTTACCTGACTATGTGAAATATCTGTGTTATGTATGACTGGATCTCCTCGACAGCCTGCTGCAGGAGTCGTCTGCTGGAACCTACTCCAACATAAGTCATCCTGTACACGGCCACCAGGGTCTCCAGCAGCCAGCCCAGTGGGTGCAGAGGGGTATCACAGGCCTAGAGACAGTTAGGACCCACCCCCACCCATCCACAAAAATGTAATTAGTGCTGAAACAAGACAACCTTTTTGTTACTGAGCTTATTATGGCAGAAATTCAACTCAATAAAGCTTTGTGTTATTAAAGTCAGTTTTGCATCAGTTGGCTAAGGAAAGGTGTGCAATTATAACCATATCTCTGAAATTTTATATTCATTTTTTAAAAGCCAAAAGCAAAAACGCATTTTATAAGCACCACTTTTAGTGAAGCCAGGGGAGGTGGTGTTTTAATACCCATCTTTTTCTTAGCTCAAGAGTTCAACTCCTCAATCAGTTTGAATTCAAAACAATCAAAAAATGTTTAAAACTCATGACAGATCACCTGACCAGAGTCAGAGCTTTTTAAAAAATGATAGAGCTTTCATAAAACAGGCATTAACTCAGGGCAGATGTCCAGCTGTTAAATTCCACCTGCGCCATGTTTAATTCTTTGAGATGAACCGATATCACAGTTTTTTCTGATTTTTACTATTTCTAAATCACAATTAATTAAACAATTCAGAAAAAAATAAAAATAAAATAAATAAATAAATCGCAATTTTTTCCTAGAGGAAATGGAAATTCTGACAAATTTACTTGTTCTGTCTTTCATTATTTAGAATTTCATTATTTATAATAATTTCAATTAACTCAGGGGTGTCAAACATACACCTGTCCAATCTGGCACGGAATGATTTGAGAGAGAGAGGGAGGGAGAGAGAGAGCAGGGAGTTCACTGTGAATAGAATTACAAACGTAGCATTTTAATGAATCAGTGTTTCCCCTACCATTACATTAGGGGGGCGCCCCGCCCCCCCAACGGCACCCCCCGCCCCCCTTGAAGGTCAAGTTAATTTTATTTTATTTTCGTCGAATAACGACAGAAGTAATTTATATATAACAGGTCTTTGCTTTTTTTCTTTTATTAAACTAAATAGCATTATGTTATTTATACGATGACATGTAATTTCTGTCTCAACGTTTGCGCGTTTACAATTGTCCTCCGTATCGTGCACGGCGGAGTTCCGCTCCGATGCACGCGCACACACACACCCATCAGCGGACATAGACCGCGCGTCGGAGAGTATGTCGCAGCAGGCAAAATTATCCGCTTTTTTTAAACGCTCCCAAGGTGGTGACGATGACAACACGTGTTCTGCTGCGAGCAGCAGCCGGTGTAGCTTTCCTACTCCGAATCAAAGTACAGAAAAGAGCCCAAGTGCTGCATGTCTTGCCCCTGACAAAAGTAGCAAAAGTCTAGCCACCACAGACAGCTGAAGTCTAAGTACGAAGCCAAAGCGAACTCTTCTCTCAATTCAGAGGCAAATTTTGTGTGAAAAACAAAACAGTAAATCAGTAAATTCAGTAGAATTGTTTATTTTATGCTATGTTTATTTAAAACTGCAGTGTAATGTTGCTTCATTCCTTTAAAAACATTACAAGAGAGTTATTCCATCTAACCCACTGTTTAGTTTTGTAGTTAAACTGGGAGCTCAGTGTGAAGAGTTTCAATATGAAGTGAAAGGGTTGTTCCTCACTTCTGAAACTTCTGTTTTTGGTTTTTCAAAACATTTTTTGTGTAAATATTTGTTCATCAAAATGTTTTTCTTTCGGATTATGGTTCTTTGGTGAAAAAATACAAACTATTAATAGGAATAATAAGGTGCATTTAATTATTCTACATGATCCGGCCCCCAGAAGCTCTGTACACCATGCGGCCCACAAGCTCAAATGAGTTTGACACCCCTGTTTTAACTCTTCTTCTGTTTTCCAGCCATCTGTGTTCTAAATTTGTGGTCACAGCCTGGTCATTTGATGATTTACTTTCATTCATTCCTCTTCCTTTGGAGAAGTTTTATGTTATTCAGGTGTTCCATACGAGAGTCTTTTATGTTTCCTTTTGTGTTATTTTGTTTTTGTGATCAATAAACTCTAGGTTAAGCTATACCAATGTATTCATTAACCAAACACTTAAACTATAGATGAAATCTTTCATTCGCTGTTTAACAAAAAAAGACAGAGATACAACACAAGAAAGAACCTGAGATTCAACATTAAACACAAGGTTCACCAGCCAAATGCATTTACTAAATAGTATAATGAAGGGGAACAATGGACTGCACTCAAAGCACAGAGGTGAACACCCCTCCCGCTTTACAAGAAAGAAACAAGAAAAGACAATAGAATGCAACCCTGATATCAAGGTGCAGGTCAAGATAGCAAATTTGACATTATTCAGAAAGAATCCAAATTTACAAATAATAAAAACATTACTAAATAAAATAAATTTGTTCACTTTCTTGCCCACTCGTACCCTTTCGGGGTCATGGGGGTCTGTTCCAGTGCACTTCAGGCGAGAGGAGGGTACACCCTGGACACGTCGCCAGTTCATCAAATATACATAAATGTTATATAACATAAATAATAAATATTAATATAAATATTTATAAATAACATATTTGCAGTTATTTGTCTAACGACATCACCGTGCATATCCCTATGCCTTTGTACAGCTTTGTGTTAACACTGTAGATTGTTCATTCTCTCACCTTCAGGAGGTAACGACGGATGTTGTTGTAGGAATCAGCTGTAACTGGACCCACGTGTTGGAGAATCACCTCAAGACTCTCCAGCATCTTACACTGAGATCGGCTCAGTTCCTCTGGACTACACATGCAAATGTAATTTGCAGCATTACTCAACACTTATAAACAATAGAGTATTGCATGTTGTTTCTCAAATAAAATATGATAATAAGAGTGCATCACTTGCATTACAAACTTAGAGTGAGGCAGCTTTACTTGTAAAGTACTCACCAATCTCTTTGTTGCCTGCGTCTAGAGGCAAGTGAGATGGCGATGCTCTCCCAAGCTCTCTCACAATCTCCCTGACACGGACTTTCACAGCCCAGACGAGACCAGAACTCCTCAAACACTGCCTTCCACTTTTGTTCTGCAGGAACGGCATGTTGTCCAGCAACACTGCACACAAGAACATTCAGATATTAATGCACATGTGCTGGCACCACTTTTGCCAACTCCTCAATTAGAATAGATGTTATTATGAGGAGGTCCAGATCTATAACTCGGACAAATTCATCGCTGGCTCTAATAAAAACGTTTGAGGAGTTCATCATCTGGATGAGCCTGAGTGTCAGGTACAAACACCAAAGGCTAGCTGTCTGACTCGGATGCATCTGAGTTTAACTCCCCTTTGTGTGGACAAGGGGAGGAAGGTGGGAGTTAGACTTAGAGATGGCTAAGTCTTTGCCACACTGTAAACCATAAAGTTGAATGAATTTAAACATTATCTATCAACAATCTTTAGATACAAGAACTATCCAATTATTTATTTTGTTCTACGATTATCATTGCACTTTTTAGTGTACCAAAACGTACAAATTTAATGTACTTAAAAGAGCTTGTTTAAGTTTCAATTCGGTTACACAAACATCAAGGATGTTTTTGATTGGCTCTTCAATCGATGGAGGCAGAGAGCTTTGACCCAGAAAGTAATGGCAAGTGGACACCGGGAGATTTGAAATGTGAGTTAACCAATTTTTAACTGTTAACCAATTTTTAATGAAACTAGGCATTAAAGTTTTACTTCCTTTTTATTATGTTCAATACTTGACTTTTCGTGGCAGGTGTTACAGTATCAAACTAATGGAAACATCGACCAAACACGCGACAGAGTTTGAAAACCCCGAAATGGTTGTTAATGTTATGTTAAGCCATTTCAAATTAAAGTGCTGAAATGGAATAGTCAGTTTTATGCAGCCTCTATCAAATAATTTGTATACTGTTTGTCTTTAACTGTTAACATTACTAACGGCTGCATTTTAATAGGCTTAAGATAGTTAAGCGCATTAACGTTACCCCAATTTAAGTAAGGTATAACAATTCACCAATGTGTTACTGAGTTTACAAATGTTAGTATTAGAAGTTATTTCCAATGTCTTTAAATGTTAGACTTTAAGCATACCAGACTTCTAACCTTTCCATATACCTGCGAGCATTCATTTCGAATGCCGGTTATTACTGAAGAGATAGCAGTAAATGGACGTTACACGTTGCTTTAATGATTATTTACATGCTGCAGTGCACATAGCATCAATAATCAATTTATCAGTACCATGTTGAGACGTATCTAACTTTGGTTCTCTTTGCTAACCTCGTGTTTATCAACGAACATACGATGTGAGGGGTAGAAGCCGTTGGTGTATAAAACAGAACGGTAGCACCAGGGTAGCAAAGCACGAGTTTGTTGTATGGCTTGTTGCTGGGGTGACATGTACGTTCCGCGTTCCTCCACAGTGATTGTGTGCTGTGAGCGGTGAGCAGCGGCACAGGAACCATTAACTACTAAAAATGCGCGATGAAGAGGTGCGACTTTGCCAGTGTGACACCTCATAGAGGATGACATTTGACGGGTTTTCTCGCGGGACTTGTGAATCCCGTGGGATTCTTGTGGGATGGAATAAACTTTTGTTATTAATCTCGTGATCGGGATGGTACAGGAATAAAAATCAACGGAAGCAGGAACACCATTCATAGATTATAATTTTCTGTGTTAAGCAATCCAAACGAGATGCGCCATTTTTTTGTAAATCTTTCAGTGAGTCAAAACACGAAAGTCCAAAGAGTTTTTTTCTGGGTCGGCAATAGAAGTGAACCCTTTAACACTGAATCTAGAAACGGACCTTTCACCAGGAGCTCAGGAGATCAGTGACAGATGAGTGATAGATTTCCTGTGATCGCTTTAGCAACAGTTTAGCGGAGATTTCACTGTAAATACAATATTTATACAGTATATAACAAACCATTGTCTTAGTACCAGATTGAACTGTTTTTTTACTGTGTTCTGTCCGTGATTATTCTCACGCATTCGTGCACATACGTCTTTTTTCCCTTATTTCCTCGCATTCTTCTATCGTTTTAAAGTGTTAGATTCCAGTGCCAAAACACTTGTAAATAGTGAAAGAAGATGATTATAACATCATCGAGAGCCCCTGTGAGTTTTGTGAATTTTTCAATCACAGTCATATGTAATAAAAGTTTTTATACACAGGGTTTATTCCAAACAATAATGTTTTTCAATGTATAGTGTCATTTTTGATATTATATAAATTGACTTCATATAATATTGCTTTTAAAACTGCTAATGCTCTTGATTCCAACAACATATTGCTTCATTCATTTATTTTTATCTTTTGCTCATGTTTATATAGAAATATAAGGGTTTCTTTTGGACAAATCTAATATGATGTAATATATTTATATATTAATGGATTGATGGCTCTCAATATCGCAATGTATTTTTTTTCCAGTATCCTTATATATATAATTTCCAGTATCCTTTCCATATATATATAATTATTATTATTATTACATATATAATAATATTATTATTATATATATATATATATATATATATATATACACACATTATTGTTGTTGTTTTTTTTTCTTTAACCATTTGTGGAATCTAACTAATGTGGATGTTAGTTATTGTGCAGAATCCAAAGGTTCAAAGAATGGTTGATGATTCCTGTGACAAACTACAGCACGGCTGTCAGCTTTGTGAACTACTTGGATAATGTAAGTGAATTACTCTGCATTTTGTTTTATTACCACAATTTACACATTGCACTTCTAATATCTGTTGGAAAAAACATGGCTGAAATGTTATTTCTTTCTAAGTCCCTGCACTGGTTACTGTTGATGGAGACGAACATGTTCCAGTCGGAATCCTCATGCATTGTTTACTTATATGAAAAGTTTTAACTTTGTTACAAAGTAAAATATTTAAATAAATGGTCCGTTCATTCAAATACATGTTCTCATTTATTCTTACTTTTGTGTTGTTTATTGACTTCAGTAGAATAGCTTGATTTTACTTTTAAAAGGTAATTGTTTAGTGTACTTAACATAGGTACAGTTTTGACATAGAAAAAATTTTAGGGCAACGAGTTACCATAAAATTTTACATTTTTTCATGTGACATTTTAAGTTTATTGTACTCATGACTTTAAATTTAGTACATTGTTAAGTTAATTCAACTAAATTATATTAGTCGTATTTATTGAAATACTTGATAAAGTTAAAATGTATTACATTAGAAATATTATTTAAAATAAATTGCTGTTTAAATGAGACAAAATTGAATGCGTTACTCTACCTTTTTAAGTTCGATTCCCCTGTTGGGGTTTACAGTGCATGTGTGTTAAGAGTTCATATCTGAACAAGCTTATATAGTATTCTACAGTGTCCGCTTTTATTAATTTATAAATCAGTCTCTTGCATTTCTATGTTTCACAGAGAAACAGAACGTTGTTAATAACGCAGCTCAATAATGTCCAATCAGGGTGAAACTTGCCACATGTCTTAAGAGTTCTTTGTCTGAACACATCTATATTAGCAGCAAACAGTGTCAGTAACAGCACCATATAGTGTACTTGAAGTACATGTTTAAAACTTGGAAGAGTTATGTAAAAAATCATGGCCTAAAGTCAACTGGAGCAAGTTTACAAAATTAACAGGAAGTCGACTATTTAAAAAAAACTCTAAAATGGCCACTTTTGCGCATTATAACTAACTTTTAGAGATTTCAGTTTTTTGAGATTTCAGAGAAACAGAGGCCATCGAAAGTTGAGCAATAACCAGAAAATTGTTACTCTTACGGTAAGTTGCATTGTTTCCTTGATGTTTCAAAGGGTTTGGTAAAAGTTCCAGCCACCTTCAGCCCAGCTCCCCAATGACCATCAAAGACACCATCAAAAGAGTCACCGTTAGGCATGAAGAGAACACCCTGCACACAAAAACACTCACCTTCAGCATAGCATACCCAAGGGTTTCTACACACATGCACTAAACAGGTCACATGACAAATGGCTCATTTTAGAAACATCCACACTCAAAATAAAAGTCAAAGCAAATTTGTTGAAAGTGTGTATGATTACAGAAACATCACAAATAATCAAACTAATAAAGTAGATGTTTGAAGTAATAATTAATGGTGCCAATACTACTCACTTGCTCTCCTCCTCTGCACTAGCAGACCCCTGAGACCCCAAAAGGGAACAAGCAGGTTAGAAGATGACTGAAAGAATGCTCTCCTCCCAAATATTTTTTACAAAGGCCCTGTCCACACGCACCCAGTTATATTGAAAACGTCTAGGTTACTTGCGTAACCCCACGTTCCCTGAATAGGGAACGGAGACGTTAGTCGGGATTAGACCGACTGAATGGGAGCGAATCACCGTGAGAGCGACTGACGAACATATTAACGGGCAAATTAATTTGCAGGCGAAGGTGATTGATTAGCAATCAGCCGGGTATAAAGCCGGGCGTGCCTAAGCCTCAGTATGGAATTTTCCGAGGAGCTGGACCCACTTACCTCCCAGCTTACCTCAGATCCATGACTTCCAGGGCATGGCGAAGGGTAACGTCTCCGTTCCCTATTCAGGGAACGTGGGGTTACGCAAGTAACCTAGACGTTCCCTTTCAGTCGGTCCCGGAGACGTTAGTCGGGATTAGACCGACTGAATGGGAGCCTCTGTAAGGGGCCATGCCCGAAGTCCATCCAGACAGGTCGGCACTAAACCCAAGAGAGGGGTTAGTAAGAGGCCGTTAGTACCTGAATGGGAACTCCTTCTGCCCCTGCCCGGAATACTCATTGACGGGGAAGTCGTCCAACACTGAGAGCTTCTGCCGTACTTGGTTGATGCTGACGACCAGAAGGAGGCACCCCTCGACCCGCAGGGAGGAGTGGCGGAGATCGCGTCGAGGCCCGAAGGGCTACCAGCGGGTCATCGTTCTGCAAGAGAGAGGAGGCAGAGACGGAAGTCATCGTTACGCGCCAAAGCAAGGGGAGTAACGGAAGGGGTTCATACTAGCCACCTGAAGGGGGAGCTGTATAAGAACATAGAAAGGGAGCGCCAGAGAGGGACTCCCAGATCTGTACCCTAGTTCTGCGGGGACCAGGCCGGAGCAAAACCACCACACGGAACCTGGCAGCGCTGACTGCTCCGCTCAGTCAGATGCCGAAGGGGGGAGGATGGGAGAGCCGCCCGAAGGGGGAGCTCTTAGAAGGTGTACTTCTCCTGATGACGAGGAGAGTACTGCAAGCTTACACCTGCTCCGTCCCCTAAGGGTGACTGCCACCACTCAGGACCGCAGAGGGAACAGAGCCTACATCAAGGTTGTAGAACCTGATGAACGTGTTAGGTGTAGACCAGCCCGCAGCTCTACAAATGTCGGCGAGTGAGGCCCCTCTAGCCAACGCCCACGAGGCAGCGATAGCCTCCACTAGCCAGTGGGCAAGCCTTTGCTTGGAGACAGCGGAACCCTTACGCTGGCCTCCGAAACATATGAAGAGCTGCTGGGAGCGACGAAGCTCCCGGGTTCTGTCCAAGTAGATCCGGAGAGCTCGCACAGGACATAATGAACCCTGGGCTGGTTCTGCCTCCTCCCGGGGCAGAGCTTGCAGGGTCACCACCTGGTCCCGGGAGGGGACGGATGGGACCTTGGGGATGAATCCGGGCCTGGGTCTGATGGTAACCAGAGAATCACCAGGGCCGAATTCCAGGCAGGATTCGTCGGCGGACAGTGCCTAGAGATCTCCCAACCTCTTACTTGAGGCCAAAGCAAGCAAGAGTGCGGTCTTCCGTGAGAGGACACGCGGCTCTGCCAAATGCCAGGGCTCAAAGGTGACTTCTGCAGCCCCGAAGGGCGACGGAGAGGTCCCAAGAGGAATGGAGGGTGGTCTAGGAGGCCGGAGGCGCCTAGCCCCCTTGAGAAATCTCACCATAGTGCGTGGCTGCCCACTGATTTCCCTTCAACCCGGAGGTGGAAGGAGAAATAGCGGCGGCGTAGACCTAGAGGGACGATGGGGACAGCCCCCGATCGAACCTCTCCTGGAGAAGGTCAACACGACTCAGATGGGGCATGTCCCGGGGTCTTCCTGGCGGGAAGAGCACCATTCGGCGAACCGACCCCACTTGCCAGCGTAGCACACTCAGTGGAGGGGGCTAACGCATGGTATAGGTAGTCACCGCGAGGGGTGGTAGAGGCTCGGGGTCCACCGCGGACAGATATGCCATACAAGTAGAGCCCAGAGGTCTGGCCGTGGGTGCCTGTATCCCCCCCCTTGAGTCAGATCTGGACTCAGGGGGATCGGCCAAGGGGGGGCTGTCACGAGCGCAGAGAGGTCTGGAGACCATACTCTGTTCGGCCAGAAGAGGGAGAAAAGAGTAGCCCGCGCTCGTCCCCCCTGACCATGCACAGAGGTTGTGCTAGGAGGCTTCACTGGGGAAAACGCACATAAGCGTTTGTTCCTGGGCCAGCAGTGAGCCGGCGCATCTGTCCCGAGAGGAGCCAGGTACAGGAATAGGAGCCGGCAATGGGTATTCACACGGGAGGCAGCAGGTACCTGGGCCTCGCCGAAGATGTCCCAAATCTGCTAAACAGCCCAAGGATGGAGTCGCCAATCTCCTGTCGAGGGGTGGAATCTGGACGGCGGAACCGCGATCCTGTTACACTCCGCGGGGATATGAAGGCTCGAGCGACGGAAGTCGCTCTAACTCCAGAGGAGCAGCTGTTGGGCGAGGTAGTGCAGGAAGCGGGAGGGTACACCGCCCTGGTGGTTGATGTACGCTACTACGGCAGTGCTGTCGGTCCTGACCAGCACGTGCCGCCCCCGGAGGAGCGGGCAGAAGCGCCGTAGCGCTAGAATGACTGCAACTAGCTCGAGACGGTTTATGTGCCAGCGAGAGCGTCTTCCGGTCCAGGCACCGGACTCTCGGTGGGAACCGCACACGGCGCCCCAACCAGTCTTGGAGGCATCGGTGGTGCCCACGGACCTCAGAAGCACACCGTCTTCCAGACCTTCAGGTAAGGAAGCATGTCTGCCGTGGGCAGACGTAGCGCTCCCTGACGCCATGCCCAACTCGGAACTCGCGAGAGAAGCCATTGCTGCAGTGGTCGCATACGCAGGAGCCCGAGTCGAATGACTGGGGCTGCGGCTGACATATGCCCCAGGAGCCTCTGAATTAACCTCAGTCTGACCACTGGTCGAGAGGACACCGCGAAGAGCGCGGTCAGCAAGGCCCTGGTGCGTTCTACCGATAATCGCGCCAGCATGCTCTCGGAGTTCAGCTCCATCCCGAGAAAAGAGATGACTCTCACGGGGGTGAGGTGGCTCTTTTCCCAGTTGACCTTCAGACCCAAACGGTTTAAGTGCGAAAGCACCTTGCCCTGGTGTCGGATCAACTGGTCTCTGGACGAGGCTATGAGAAGCCAGTCGTCGAGGTAATCCAGGATCCGAATGCCTGCCCGGCGGAGCGGGGCTAGCGCGGCCCTGACAACCTTCGTAAAGGTGCGAGGGGATAGGGCAAGACCGAAGGGTAGGACCTTGTACTGGTAAGCATGGCCCTGGAAACAGAACCTTAGAAAGGGTCTGTGCCTTGGAACCACTTCTACCTGGAAGTACGCGTCCTTCAGGTCGATTGTTGCGAACCAATCTCCAGGGCGGATGCATGGTAGAATGCAGCGGACCGTCAGCATCTTGAACCGGTACTTGGCCAGGTGCCGGTTTAGACGCCTCAAATCCAAGATTGGTCGCAGCCCGCCTGCTTTCTTGGGGACCAGGAAGTATGGGCTGTAAACCCTCGTTCCATATCGGCTGGGGGTACCGGCTCGACCGCACCTTTTGTTAAAAGGGCGTCGATCTCCTCTCGCAGGAATGAGGCGCCTGTTCGGGGAACAGGAGTGTAAAGCACACATCGAAACCTGGGGGCGGACACGAATTGAATCGTGTAGCCCTGCCGGATTGTCCGGACCTCCCACTGTGAGACCCCGGGAAGCTTCCGCCAGGCTCCCAGGTAAGCTGACAGGGGTCGTGGTCGGGACGTGCCGATGGTCCCCATGGCGGGGCTGCCCGGAGGCGGACTTGTGGGCGGAATCACCAGGGGAGGACCCTGGGAGATGGTCAGATGAGGGCAGGGGTGGTGTGCCCCCGCGCTCTCTGCCATGGCCAGCGGGGCTCGGGCCCATGTCGGGATCTTCGTCGGAGACCGAGGAAGAGGAACCCCAGACCGTTGGGCATGCGAGACCGCTATTCTCGGGTAGGAAGTGAGTTCTATCTTTGACACAATAGGTGCCGCCGTCCCGGAGGACGGCAGCGAGGAGTGTGTGGTGGACTCCCCCCCCCCTGGGGGAGCTGGGTCGATGACCAGACCCAAAGAAGAGCTCGTTTCCTCCCGAGTCGCCAACCTCAGAGGAGCTTCACTAGAAACCCTCGTCTGCTTTCGAAAACCTCAGAGGTTGGCTCCGTCTTCCGCATGCAGGGGTTTTCTCCGGACCAGAGGTCGAAGGAGTAAACCAAGGCAGGAGACGTACTCTTTGGCAGCGAACAGGCGGAGAGGGTTCCGGTCCAGAAGCAACGCCTGCTGCTTCTGGCGTGGAACTATACCCAGACCCTCAGCCTGCCTCCTGATCGTGGAGACCTTTGACGAAAATCTCCACGGCGACGCCAAAGAGGCCATCCGGGGAGACAGGCGCGTACGGAAGCCGAAAGTCGGTCCTTGGGACGCATTGAAGCCTGCTCGAACCACAGATGGCATTCCTGGACCACAAGCGTGGACATCGCGTGACCGATGTTCAGCACGGCTGATCTTGTAGCACGAGGCGACAATCAGCGGCTGAAAGCGAGTCTCAGAGAGACTGCTGGTCACCACCACCCTGGTGCATGACACGGAGGACCTGTAAGGTCGCCATAGCATGCAATAATGCAGCAGATTTACCTGCAGCTGAATAAGCTCTCATCATCAGGACTGATGAAACCTCCCAGCTTTGGCGGGAACACCCGAACGAGACCGTCAAGCAGCAGCGCTGTCGGGGTAAGCACCGCGACAACCTACCCACTCGGGGAATCGAAGAGTAACCCGTATCTGCTGCATTGACCAGAGTGGTGAAGAGGGAGGAGCTCAATCCCCTGACAGGCAGGGGAGCCTGCCAGAATTAGTGAGCTCCTCGTGCTTCTCGGGGAGAAAAAGGCACTAGCGGTATGCGGGGAACCTGTCCCGGCGCCTGCCTAGCCACCAATTCTCCAGCCGTGTCAGCATCGACTCGGGGGGGAGGAGTCACCTCCCGCCGATCGAGGCTGCGGCTGTGAGAGCACCGCGAACGCCTCCGGCTCCAGCTCGGCTGCAATCCCGAAGGAGGCAGGCCGAACTGGAGAACCGAAAGCCGCGCCCCTTCCGATGCTGCGTGGGAGAGCAGAGCGTTTACAGGATCATACGAGGTACCGGGCGACACCGAAGCGCCGTCCGATTCACCCGCAGACCAGACGGGAAGCACGCTCGGTGTTTGGGGATGACGCGAGGAATCACCTGACGCCGCTCTACCCAAAACTTCCGCGTGCGACTCAGCAGAGTGCTGCAATGCAAACACTCGCGCTTCACGAGAGCCGCGTCGGTGTGCTGGAAACCAAACACATCGCGCAACTCCCGTGACCGTCTTTTCAAAGAGAAGCCCACAACAGCCAGGAATAGTGCACGTTTTGCTCATCGTGTCGTGAAAAAAGGACAGGATACTGAGAAAACAGCTGAATCACTGGACAGGCTTGCCTGAGAAGATCTTCGAGGTGCTGGCGTTTGGTGGCGTGCTATTCTGAGCTAGCAGAGGACTACACCAAAAGAGCCAAGAGGTAAGCAACCTGCTGATCTTTCAAGCTAGAAGCGTCAAAGTTCAGGAGAGAGAGTCTCACTCAGTCAGCTCCGAAGGAAAATTGCATACTGGAGGCTTAGGCACGCCCGGCTTTATACCCGGCTGATTGCTAATCAATCACCTACGCCTGCAAATTAATTTGCCCGTTGATATGTTCGTCAGTCGCTCTCACGGTGATTCGCTCCCATTCAGTCGGTCTAATCCCGACTAACGTCTCCGGACCGACTGAAAGGGAACAGGGATTTTTCTGCGCAGTTACGCCATTTGTCAACACATAAATCCTGCATTATAGTTTTTTAAAATGATATCCAAGGTGCATCTTGAAAACGCTCCAGTTGCGTGTAGATGTGAACATGAATTTGAGTTTTGGAGGTAGAGTTTGTCTTTGTCCTCACGCTATGTGCTTGGCATCACTGGTTAGTTTACATCTTTGTGAAGTGTAATGGTGGACGAAACTAGGACTGCATTGCTATTTAGAGGATGTAAAGATTAATCCTATACAACCTACTACAGATGCATCTGAATAACGAACCGAATGCCACCTGCTAGTCTGCTAGAGTCTTTCAGGAGTTTTCATGTGGCTTTTTGAAAACAGACACATACAGAAGCAAACAGGGCTCTAGACTAACTTTTTGCACTGGTTGCACTGGTGCGCCTAAATTTTTTTCTTAGGTGCACCAGCACAAAAGTTAGGTGCACCCAAATTTTCAACTGCATCACATTTAACACCGCATTTCCACAAGTTCACTTTTTTTAGTTATCTATTCATTTATTTTTTTTTAAATCACTGTCCATAGACAATATTGACTTGTAAATGATTAACTAACAACCTGGTCAATATAAAGTTCTTTATTTGAAGCACAATTCCACAAGAAAGGTAACTAAAACTTACTGAAAAGGTGTTTAAAGTGCTTTACTGAGCTGAAATTTTAACTTTAAACTGATTTTGGTCCCTAAGAGCAGCAAATACAAATAAAAACGATAATACCATTTACTACCCAGATCAAGAGTTTATAATGCAGCCTATTTATTTACTTCTTTTGCAATATTGTAGACAACGTTAAACTTAATTATCATCTCGGCCTCGTCTGATCTGTTTGCAGCTGCCTGTCGCTGTAAAGGTACGTTCACATCGAACGCGGTTCGCGCGGTAAGCGCGGATGGTTTCCATGTTA
The DNA here is from genome assembly GCA_007224835.1 of Danionella cerebrum. Classification (NCBI taxonomy): domain Eukaryota; kingdom Metazoa; phylum Chordata; class Actinopteri; order Cypriniformes; family Danionidae; genus Danionella; species Danionella cerebrum. The sequence goes on from SRMA01024221.1 coordinate 39,770, forward strand.
AGTCAATGCAAAGATGCGTTTGCGCGCGTCTGAGGCTTCAGCGGCGCGGTAAACGCGAATTGAGCGGCGCGCTTGCCGCGATAGGCGCGTATTGAGCCGCATGAATGGGTGATACGCGTGTTGTGAGCCGCGCGCAGGAGGCGGACCGGCCGTAGACGGAGTTTCGTTTTTTTTTACCCCTCGAACGACGGGTCGCACCGGTGCAACCTCTGATTTTTTTTAGTCGCACCATTGAGAAATTAGGTCGCATATGCGACCAAATTGGTCGCACTCTAGAGCCCTGGCAAATGCACTGTGAATTAGGGTCTTACAAAGTATACTAGAAACTTCCAGGCAGGTGTGTTGAGGCAAGTTAACGACAAACTCTGCAGGACACTGGCCCACCAGAGCCCTTAGTGAATCTCGATGACCACTGGTAGAGGGGTTTGCACAGCTGCCTCTCTGTCTAAATGTCCATGGTTCACTTTTGTGAAAGGAGTTGCATGTTCTCCCTGTGCATTCATTATTTCCTATAAGCACGAGTTTCCTCCTGGTGTTCCTAGTGAGTAATTGGTACAATTGAGTAATTGGTACAACTCTGCTAACCACTCTAACTTGGGCGATATTTCACTAGAGATCTTTATAAAATTAAAATAAAATGTGACATCTATCGATATTTGACTATGTCTTGACTTGTCTGTCATTAAATGTTGGTAATCAATACTTACCTTTCCACACAGCGTAAAGTCATCTGAAAAGTCACCAACAAAGACGGTGTCATCTTCACAGAGGAGAACGCCAGTGCCCTGAGACAGAAAAACAAGAACAGCGTCAGCAACACTGACAACAACTAGCACTTTGCTTTGAGCTAGATAGGGATTAGTGATTAATTATTTCCATCATGTGATTACACTTGATACACTTGTCACATGACGTGCGCAATTGTTTCCAAAGCGTGAAAAGAAACAACACAATCTGTAAACAAATGGAATGGTATTTTTTTGTTTTTAATTAGAATATTACAGAATACAAAAAGAATACTACAGAATATAAAAAAAACGACCAAATTCCTTGACATTGCCTAACCCTATTCTCTATTGCATTATAATCAACAACAAAAACACACTTTCACTGCATTGTTCTTTAGCGCGGGTCTGCTGCTTGCACTTCTGGGTCAGGCAGTGCACCCAATCTGCATCGAGATGAGCTATACTAGCGATCTGATTGGTCAGTGGCCGGAGATAAGAAATATGGGCGTTGCAAGGAACATCGATCCGTTTTCAGCTCACAAAAAACAAATACACAGGATTACACAAACATGATTCTGAATAAAACTTGAGGCATGTTTTTGATGAGGGAACGAAACGAATCAATGCTAGGAATGTCAGAAAAGTTGATTTGGCATAATATGGCCCTTTAAGCTCCCGATGGGAGATTTAGATCTTTTATAGGAGTGCTACTGTAACATTCTATCATATAAAGTGGTACCCTGAGATACAAATGCTTTGAATTACGAAATATTCGAGATACGAAAGGTCTGTTGTTTCTGAGAGCCATTGCACGGATTAGGTGTTTTACATGTAAAACTTGCTTTAAGATACGAAATGTTTGAGATCCGAACGTCACCCTGGAGCGGATACATTTCGTATCTCGGGGTACCACTGTATTCATTTGGCCCTTCAAAGTTTCAAGATGTTCAAATCTTCAAGATTCAAAAACTCTGACAATTATAAAAAGTTCTTCTGAACCGTGATCTTTATTCTAAACACAAAACAACTGTGATGCAGCTATATGTTGGGCAAAAGCAACCTATGAGAATTATATGAGCCAAGACAGGCATCAAAATAACAGCTCCAGCTCTACTGACCACCATTCTGTTATTGCAGAAGTTTCCTTCATAATACAATCCAAACTGATTGATCACAACGCCGTTTCCATGCCGCTGGTCATCGAGCCATATTCCCATATACTTCTCTCCTCTAGAAGAAACATACAGATGAAAGATAAATGCTTTGTTTGAAAGCATTTGTAAAGTGCGGTCGTGATGTGTGCCCACCTGCTGAAGTCATCACACACACCATATCCTGTTCTCTTCCCTTGAACCCATTGGCCCACAAACACACTACTGGAGGAAGGGGATGCCACTTTCCCGCTGCGCAGCATGCCATGCCCGTGACGCATGTTCTCCCTGAAGGAGCCCTCGTAGACCTCACCTGATGCATGCCTACAAATACACAGAAGATCAGGTATTGAGACCCCCCCCCAAAAAAAAAAAAAAAATCACTGTGTGATTACTACCAGAATGTGCCGAAGCCATGCATCTTTCCTTCCTTCCAGTGACCTTGGTAGCGCTCAGACTTGTTGAATGTTGCGTTTGGCATTATAAACTCTCCAAATCTGCACAGAAAAGACAAATAGAGAAACTAAAGCTTGTTAACATGTGCTTTTAATGAATTACTTTGGCTGAGTTCCATTTTTTCACAGAGAAACCAAATATTAAGGGGAAAGGCAGAAAATATATGACTATGAATCAGGACACTCTTTCAAAGCCATATACGTGATAAGATGACTCATACACGAGTCTATTGTGTAACAGTGAAGCATGGTGGAGGTTCCAGTTTTGGGCTATACAAACGGAGTTGGAGATTTGGTCAGGATTATAGGTGTTCTCAATGCTGAGAAATACAGGCAGGTACTTATCCATCATGAAACACCATGAGGATGACCCCAAACATACAATAACAGTGACTAGAAACCCTCTTCAATGTAAAGAAGAGCAAGAAGTACAGGAAGTGATGTAAAACCTCTATAGAGCCCTGATCTGATCCCTTCCATTTCTGAAAGAGCCATTAAAGAGCGCTTATCCTCATTTTAAAAAGACAATTATTTGGTTTTTGAAGTTCCATCAACAGGTTGAAAAAACCCTTTAAATATTAATAGCAATTTATTTTTACCGGATTTTTGTACGACCCAGTAATGAATTGTTTTATGCATCGTCTACACAAAACTATTCTTTTATGTAACGCAACCTGCGATGATCAATAGTTCTGGGGCTCTAGATAAAGTGCTGAGGTAAAGTGCTGCGAAAGGCACTACTAAATAAATAAAACCCCGGAAGTGTAACAGAACCTGTGTAAATATCCAGTTGCATTAGTGTTTTGCTGCTTTGACAATTTTTCCAAGCGTGACTACATTATTCCCCGAATGTATGTAGGTGCACACGTGGAAACTGCACGATACCAGTGTCTTGGAACTGTGAGTAAAGTTGAAAAAAAACCTGTTCGAGCATCTCAGAGTCGACTTTTTTGTATTCTAAACTGTAAATCGATACACTTTCACATTTAAAACTCAGAGCATCTGTTCCTCTAATACCATTATTGGAATTAAAGATCATTTTTTAATTCTTGCTCAAATATACAAAAGCTACAGTATTCTTAAAGTCTCAGACGCACGTCAAAAACACTTGTTTGACCTCATTCTTTGTCTCCGAAGCATTTAAGTCTATTCTCTGAGTCACTGGATCATGTTAATGTTGATGATCTCAAACACTAAACAAAGAAAGAACAGCGAGTTGTTCTCACAACAAACATTAAAACTCATGTCCTTTTCCAAAATAAAGTCTCAGGGCTTAAGAAACAGTTATATATATATTTTTTTTCATTTTGAAAGGCTTCTTTTTCATAAAAATGAATAAATATTGGAACACATCCTTGTTTAGATAGATACAATTCTTCAATAATACTGTAACAGCAGGCTAAAGTTACACATCCCAAAATCTTCACCTCACCCACATCAACTTACCCATCCTCCAGTCCATTCCTGAATGTGCCAGAGTAAACCGCCCCATCAGGCCACTTCAGAGTCCCTCTATTAAAGAAAAATAATAAACACAAACAGCCAAATGTGTACAACTGAAAATAAATTGTGTACACCCTATTCCAAATTATTATGCAAATATTAGTAAGTTTAGAAACACTTTATACATTGTAAACAAATGAAAATTTCCATTTGTTTTTTGCAGCATATTTACTGAAATTAAATGAACAAAATGTTAACTTTTTTAACAACTCACTTCCATTTCAACACAGGACTTATTTGTTAACAACTCCACAAGTTTTGCATCTACTGAACTTTTCTCAGGTTTTGCAAGATGTTAGAATAAATCTAGAACTGCTGTGTGGATGGCAGTGGTGTAGACTTGAGTCATATGACTTGAAATCGAGCAAAAGACTTGCTACTTGACTTGGACTTGAATTCCAATGACTCACGACACGACCTGGACTTGACCCCTTTGACTCGGAAAGACTTGAATAATTATCAATTGCTATTTTGCTCTGTGCAAGTTGTCGTGCATGCTTCTGTGTCCAAGAGAGAGAGACCACACACAATCAGCAGAAAAAAACTGAAGCTTCTTTAAGATCGAAGTTCATTTATCGAGAATTGCTGACACGGGATTGGCCATCACTGCATTTCAGTGAAGTGTACATGACTGACCTTTTTCCTTTGGAATCAAATTCTTGTTCAAGGTTACCACAAAGTTTCTACATTTGAGATATTTGTTTTGCTTGATTCCTGTTGGATAACTTGAAGCAACTTGAAATTAAAATGTTTTGACTTTTGATGTGACTTGGACTTGTCCTGCATTGACTTGGAACTTCCCTGTATTGACTTGGTACGTGACTTGGACTTGCCCTGTATTGACTTGGGACTTGACTTAGACTTGCCCTGTAATGACTTGGACTTGCCTTGTATTGACTTGGGACTTGACTTGGACTTGAGCTGCATTGACATGGGACTTGACTTGGAACTTCCCTGTATTGACTTAGTATGTGCCTTGGACTTGCCCTGTATTGACTTGAGACTTGACTTGCCCTGCATTGACTTGGCACTTGAACTTGCTCTGCATTGATTTGGGACTTGACCGGGACTTGTCCTGCATTAACTTGGGCCTTGACTGGGACTTAACACATTTCCGTTAATTCATTTTTTTACCCATGACTTATGCGTTGCTAGCACAATGCTCTATTGACAGAGTCACAGGAAAGCTTGCCCTGTATTGACTTGACTAATAAACTAGAGACTTGGTCCCACCTCTGATGGATGAACACTGATTTTTTGCTTGAGGATGCTCCAAAGTTTTTCAATAGGATCAAGGTCAGTAAGGGTGGAGGCCACACAATGACCTTCTTTCCTTTCGTCCCTAAAGCAGCCTGTAGATGAAGATGATTTTGCTACGTGGAGCAAATTAATCTTTATACCTTTGAGAACCCTAAGGAGCAACCAGCACTGGTTAGCAATAGCTGAATGGGTGGTTTATGCACAGTTGTATGTCCATGAGATGTCCGAGACACCATCGGCTTCAAATATCTGTTTGCCAGCTCTCTTGATCCGATGCATGGATCTGACTAAAATCTTCACTAATGAGCCTTTTATCTGCACCGAATCAGCCACAAATGATCACACTTATGTTTTTGTGAAATACAAATCTAAATAAAGGTTTTCATACCTCTAAGAACTATTTCATACTTTTCGGCAGAAGAGTGATCCCTTTCCTTCCCCAAATTGCTTGAAAATTGTGCTTTGCAAAATACAATAATTTACCTCTGCACCTATGTGGTCTGAAGGAGTTTTTATTATTACATGTTTTATTTTCACAATTTAGTGAGGAAGCCTTGCTGTAACAAATTAAGTGTGAAGAAACTGGTTAAAAGTACAAGAACTCACTTTCCATGAGGTTTGCCAGAAAGCCAGCGACCCTCATACATGGCATCTTTGAGTCTGCCCTCTTTCCGGAAAGTGTACCTGGAGGTTCTAGACATGGGAGGTTCACCTTTCAGACTGCTTCTGGAAAGACGTCTGTTGGTATTCAGGGCTGAAACCAGAACATCATCAGTGGCCTGGTTGATTGCTCTCAGCCACTTCCCCTACAGACAGATTGAAGCAGAGGAATGTATTTAAAGCAGAAGAACAGATCTGCCTACGTCTGACTACATCCATTTCTATCTATACCTTTTCTAGAGGGGAGGTTGCAAGAACTACAAAGCTGTCTTCGGGTGTGGTCAGCTTAAGGCCAAGTCTGGAAACAACATGGTTAAGGTCAATCTGAACTTTTGATAGGAAGGATAGGTGATTAACCAGCCTGAACTCTGCTGAAAATGGTGAGGTTCATTTGTCAAAAGTAAGTATATATGTCAATGTTATTGTCCATGTTATCACGATGGAAAGTCCTGACACCATTGATTATAAACAAGATATTTCCATTAAGACAAAATTCAAAATGCAATATTCAGATCATGGTGAGTACTGTAACTCGCTCACGCTGCATCCATCGCCACTAGCAGGTCTTCCACCTCCAGGAAAAGGAGAATTTCCAGAAAGAAAATGATGCATGTCCTGAAGCATTTGCAACTGCTTCTGTGATGTGCATGAATAACTCTTGAGCAAATCAAAAACTCATGTGAAAAATGCACCAATTGATTGAGAAAATCAATTGTGCTGGGGTATTTACATTTTTGATCGGGGTCATTTGGAAAGATTCTGTTGTCATTATGATTTAAAAAGAGTGTAAGACTGTAAATAGCTATGTATATATTTATGTACATTTAAAAACAATAACATTTGTGAATGTGTAAATAACTCAACAGAAATCTAACAGAAAAATGCCGGAAGAGCTTTGCGGCTAGTCTTTCATAAAGTCCATGGGCTGAAGGGTTTAGAGCCCTTCAGATCATGTAGCCATTTAGTATTGTTTTACATTTTGCTATGTAACTTACTATTTATTTAAAAAATGATTTTGGACCCATGGGCGCACCTTACAAGAGTAAACACAGTTGTTTGACAAATAAGGCTCAGCGTTGGTTCAGTTGATTCTTGTTTTAGTTTAAAAGTAGCATCTAATTTTAGCTCATGCACCATTATGTTCAGTGACACTGGAAGAAAAGAGCACTTACAGCCCCAAGCTTTCATCAGAGATCGGCTCCACCCACAACGTAGCCAGTGGATAGACATAATGAGATGAGAACTGTAGAACAACAAAAAGTTTCAACGGCATAAACAAAGCCCTTCCATTCAGTAGCCTAGACATAATCAATAGTTGAGACTCAAGGAAGCACATTTCTTGAGATTTTGCTCAGCATGTACAAACATGATGAAAAAGTTACTCTTGGAAACTAAATGGTGTCGTTAGAGCATTTTTATTGCTAGTTTAAGGTAAAAGCTTAAAAACATTTGAAGTGGTTTCAGCCGTTTTATGTAGTTTAAGAGTTTTGTTTACTGAAGTTACTAAATAATGGAACGGTGTTTAGTTTATTCTGATTAATAGAAGGTGTGCACATGGCGTTACGGTAATTGAACGTTGAAGATTGACTGGCAAAAAGTCTTTGCATGCATTAACAGTGAATGTGAGAATACTGAAAATAGCAAAAAGCTGCAATGATTAACAAAAGAGTTTGGGGACACCAATCTACAACAAATCCTAGAAAGGAGAAGGAAATTATCTGCAACAATTCTATCACTGGAAGCCAAGAGCTAAAACCATACAGAATGAATATTAAATGTTTGGAATGTTTATAAGCAGATTTTTTAAAAATAAAACTGTTAGTTTAAACATGATTTAAGTGGGACGAACAGTGTTTCCCTCAAAAAAACATTAATTGTTAAAGGGAACCTCTAGCCATTTCCGTGGTGGTTGAAAAAGACTGCATTAAGACTGAAATGTATGTATTTGCGTGAGGGATCATTCATCACACAAACATGTGACTAAATGACCGCATTACCTTCAGAAAGCCTCATTAGCTATTAGCTTCTATAAAAAATGTATTAGTCTTTACCCGTCTACCTAGAATGTTATAGACATTATCACTTTATTGTCAATAGATTCCACTTTAAAGCATAACAAGCTGTCAATGCTATAGAGTACCTCTGTGGCAGAGTCGCCAGTCCATCGCAGGACAACATTCACTCACAGATTCATATTTATTTAGATTCTTCAATTAACATAACCATATGTTTTTGGGATTGTGGGGGAAACCGGAGTACTCAGAGGAAACCCACACAAGCACAGGGAGAACATGGAAACTCCTTCCAGGAAGATCAACGGCGAGCCTCGAACCCACAACCTTCAAACTGGAAGGCCAGTTACTAAATAAGTTGTATATCACTGCAATAGATTGGCGACCTGTCCAGGGTGTACCCTCGCCTCGCGCCCAATGTGAGCTGGAGGTGTGGTGACCCCAAAAGGGAAATAGAGGGCAGGAAAATTAATGAATGAATGAAAGCAGTACATTATATGGATTGAGATTACTGCCTAAATTCTTAGGAACAAAAATTAGCTTTGAACGTAAATAAATGAATTAACATTCTAACTGATTTTTACTGTCCTTGGTCTCCCCAAAAATGCTTTTCAAACAGATTTTATTGAGTTCAGATGTTTGTTTTTTTTTACTTTTGACACTTTCCTCACATGGAGGCGGGCTTAACTGATATGGCTCCTCATGGGTGGCCTGCATTATCAGGTGTGTCTCTGCCATTGGTCCGACCGGAATATGACCAAAGGAATATTTAGTGGTGGGGGTGGAACCTTCTTTTTGGAAGAGCTGATGGTAGCGGCCTTCTTATTTGTGGACTTATATAAGAAAAAACTGAATATTAAATAATGTACATTACATTCATTACATTAACATTAAATGAGTACAGAAAAACAAATATGTGAAGATTGTCAAAGAAACATTAAAAAGTGCACTTAAAATGAACAAAAATAAATTTTTTAACCATGTTTCAAACCATGGTTATGCTTTTGAATTTTTTTATTAGTTTATTATTATTAGTTTTTATACTTTGGTATATGTTCCAAAATTTTAAATGAAGCAATGTCTGCTCATAACAGCTCATTCATCATGCAATTATTACTTTTAACTGTCACTAGGTGTCACCGTTTATGACCACGCTCCATTAAAAAGCATCAAATTAACAGTTATAAGAAACAGTTATAAGAACGCTATCGTCAGCCCTTCCAAATAGGAGGTTCACCACCTCTGCATATTCATTTGGCCAATGAGGAGCACTTTGTTCCACGCGTTATGAATCAGCCGACCAATGGCAGAGACACACCTGCTAATGCAGACCACCTATAAGGAGCCAGATTAGTTAAGCCCCGCCTCCATGTGAAAGTGTCAAGTCAAATTAAAAAATCTGAACTGAAACTGGACCCTGGAAGAGGAAAACTGACAAAAAATTAACTGAAACTGAAAAAATATAAATTTTTACAAGAACAAGTACAGTAAAAATCTGTTTTAATTTTTTTATTTACTTTCAAAGCAGAACAAATACATTTTAATATATTTACATTAAAAGCATTTTTTTTCCATAAAGACTTTAGGCAGAAATGTCATGCAGCCTGCGTGTGAGAGGTGTGTGAGAGCCAGACTCCTGCATTTTGAATTAGACATTTGAATAAACAAAAATGCCATTTAAAGCACTTTTGAAAGGATCTATAAGACACTGGAATGATAAGACTGGAATCTTATTGGTTGTATCCATTTCACTATGACAGGTGTTTTTTACTGTTCTCTGAATCTATATTTTTCTCTGAAAACTATATTTTAGTTTATTTCATTATACTAAATATGCCATAAACCTTTTAAAAAATGAATAAAATGATATTGAATGGCTAGGGAAAATTTCACAGCAGGAGTGATCCATGGAGTGTTGGAATCAGGAATATTTCAATGTCTGGAAACATAGTTTCCACAGTCTGCAAAAGTGTGTGGATCATAGTCGAGTCAAACCTCTTTCAGTTATGTAATAACTTGGAGTTCTGCACTTAGTGTGTTAACTAAAGCCAGTTTCCCCCTGAGACCAAGACCAACTCCTGATCAACCTGTCCTGAATGAAATTTCCCTTAATCAGTTCAAGAATTAAACAAAAGTGATGTTATGAAGACAATAGCTTAAAAACAATACTCACAAGCTTCTTTGATGGAAGAGTGCCCTGGAAAAACAAATACAAAGTTACGTGAATACAATGAAAAACCAGATTCATTTTACTAGCAAACATTGACCTGCGCATGAACGAGCACATCGTTGAAGAGCACAAACCAGCTGGCTGAAAATCTCCCAGCATTCTGTAACGTCAGGCCTTTCTTACTGCTCTCACACAGAAGACGGCGAGATGGCTTGCGCAGAGCTTCCTGTAAAAGAGAGGACACACCCCCCCAGTATATAAACATTATACTACGCTTACATATAAACATAAAATAAACACATGACACCAATCTGTGAAACTTTAGTCACAGTCATGGGATGTGCAACACATCATGAAAAATAAGCAAACTTTTAAATAAATTTGGGCTCAGGCTGGATTACTTATTTGCGTATGGGTGTTTTTCAAATGGTACTGCTCACATTTTGTTTTGAAAAAGGATGTTGTTCCAAAACATGATCAGCTAAGAGTGAGTAGAATTTATTTTTTGTAGAGATGTAGGGGCCCCTTTTCTCTTGTGTCTGTTGCAACTACAAATGACGTGCAATTGTGGTTTTCTAAATGCTTCAATGCAAAAGCATTTATCAATGGTAGTAAACAGATTGAAATTAAAAGTGACGATGCGCCAAAATTCGAGACCACAATATCTGCAGCTATTTGATTGTGCTCCAACTGTAATGAACAAAGTCGAGAAGCATCTGAGCAATCCTCCATTTCTACTGTGAATGAATCTGTTTGGTGTTAAAATAGTAAACCTGTGCATGTAATCCTATACATGCTGCAAGTCACAATAGCGGAATAAATGGCAACAAAGTCCTCGCTTTGGCAGTGACCGGTGCTGTGTCCCAATCCAGAAGTGCGCATCCTCCCGAGTGCGTTTTAAAGCCACTTACGTCACAACGGTGCGCCAAAGGCATCTCATTTTGCCAGAACTCCTTAAATTTCACCCTTCAAAAGGATCCAAACTACTGATCCAGCTGGTGGTGCTAATGCACCATAAGCAAACTGCCAAAAAACAACAGAAGAAGAATAAGAGTCAGGCCCGTCCCATTTACCAAGGATTTATGCAGCCTTCGGAGGATCCTAACTAGCCGCAGCCATGGAGGCTGAATAGGAAGGACTTTTAGAACCGGGATTGGGACATAGCTAATGTGTGATGACAACGATAAACTCCACCCCCCGGACACAAAAAAACTTTGGTTTCCTTGTCCACATGGACTTTGGGTTTAGAGCGTTTCAAATATGATCCACTTTGACCAAGTCATAGTAACACTGTTGTCACTGCAGCTTTTCTTGCTCATTTTAAACTCAGATTTTTTTAGAATTTTAATTTTATGTCCGGCTGTCCATTTCTGCATGTTCTACTTTGACTGTCCTAGCTTTCTGAACAGCAGTTTGATGTATTATTGTGCATAAAATATGCTATAGAAACCAACTGGCCATGAGAGAAAATGTTATGAAAGCACTGGAATAGAGCCACAAATAAAATAAATAAATTATGTTTGTTTAAACCATTTACAGCTTTTATGTTACAAATTATAAAATAAATTAAAATTATTATAAACAACAGAGGCATAAAGTTGATGAGCCACACAATGAAACTTTGGGAAAGAGTAGTGGAAGCTAGGCTAAGAAGAGAAGTGGATATTTGTGAACAGCAGTATGGCTTCATGCCCAGGAAGAGCACTACTGATGCAATTTTTGCTCTGAGATTGTTAATGGAGAAGTACAGAGATGGTCAGAAGGAGCCGCACTGCGTCTTTGTGGATTTAGAAAAAGCGTATGACAGGGTGCCGAGAGAGGAGCTATGGTCCTGTATGAGGAGGTCAGGAGTGGCAGAGAAGTACGTCAGAGTAGTTCAGGATATGTATGAGAGAAGTAAGACAGCAGTGAGATGTGCTGTAGGTCAGACAAAGGAGTTCAAGGTGGAGGTGGGGCTACATCAAGGATCAGCTTTGAGTCCCTTCTTATTTGCTATGGTGATGGACAGGTTGACAGATGAGGTCAGACAGGAATCTCTGAGGACAATGATGTAAGACAGAATACATGTGTTTGAACGAGAGGGAGGGAAGTAGAACAGTGAGGTTACAGGGGCTGAGGTCAAGAAGGTGCAGGAGTTTAGGTATTTGGGGTCAACCATCCAGTGCGACGAGGAGTGTGAAAAAGAGGTGAAGAGACGAGTGCAGGCAGGTTGGAGTGGATGGAGAAAAGTGTCAGGGGTGTTGTGTGACAGAAGAGTGTCAGCAAGAATCAAAGGAAAGGTGTACAGAACAGTAGTGAGACCAGCTATGATGTATGGGTTAGAGACTGTAGCAGTGAGGAAGAGACAAGAGGCAGAGATGGAAGTGGCAGAGATGAGGATGTTGAGGTTCAGTTTAGGAGTGACGAGGATGGACAAGATTAGGAATGAGCACATCAGAGGGACAGCTCAGGTTGGTTGTTTGGAGACAAAGTCAGAGAGGCCAGATTGAGATGGTTTGGACATGTGCAGAGGAGGGATAGTGGTTATATTGGTAGAAGGATGTTGGAGATGGAGATGCCAGGCAAGAGGTCAAGAGGAAGACCAAAGAGGAGATATATGGATGTGCTGAAAGAGGACATGAAGTTAGTTGGTGCAAGAGTAGAGGATACTGAGGACAGAGTTAGGTGGAAACGGATGATTCGCTGTGGCGACCCCTAAACTGGGAACAGCCGAAAGGAAAAGAAGTTGTTACAAATTATAAAATAAAACATAAATTAAAAAAATCTCAAATACAATATTGAAAAGTAATTTTTAAATATTATTTTTGCAGTCGTAGCCTTTATTGTTTTTTTTTTCAATTAACAGAGAGGACAGTAGAGGGAGACAGGAAGCAAGGCGGAGAGAGAATGAGGTGGGATGGGAAAGACAACAGGCTCTGGACTCGAACCTGCGTCGTCCTTCGCATCCGCTCATACGTGTCCTACGCACCGTCCACTATACCATGGGCAGGGCTAAAATCAACAAGTTTTCTACAATGAACATCACAAAGCAATGAACTACGAAGAATATGTTCGATATTTGAGAGGTTAAGTTTTATAAACTGACGAATGGTGTCCGTCTGCGCAGGTGTACATTGGTCTGAGCATGTGCACAAAACCGGTCAAGCCTAATGGGATCGCAAAACCAAAAACACTAGCCTGTGAACAAATAATCCTCCATTAAACAATTCACTGATGCAAAGATGGTTGGGGACATTCGTAGTAAGATGAGATAATTTGTAACAAACAAAAATCAATGATGTTTTTTAAATAAAACATGTTTATATCTAGAAAACCGTCTCTATGCCCACACAAGCTCAAATCTGCACCTTACCAAATTCCTTGCACTGAAGTTTTTCCAGAAATTGAAGGTGACTTCAGCGTCTTTTCTCTGCTTGCTGACAAGGCGAGATAAAGCCTCATATCTGGAGCAGCCAGTTTGAATCAATTGGTATTCCCTGGTGTCCTGAACAATGAGGGATAGCGTGATGTATTTTATTGATAAATTAGGAATGATAAAAATTAGGAAGAATTGTTTCTTACTACTTCAAAACAGTTGGCTAGTTTCAGCAGCAGCCTGTTATAGCCACGCAAGTGTTGCAAGGGCATGTAAAACAAGTTCACCAACAGATCAGAGGGCAATGGATTCTTCTCCTTCGACTCTAGAAGAGTCTGTATCAATGACAGTTTCTTCCCAAAGCACTCTCTGAAGAAAGAAAGAAAGAAAGAAAGAAAGAAAGCATGGGAGTTAATGATGGAGTATTTACTCTTTAACGATAAGCAAATTCAATGAGGAGTGCTAACATACTGTGCAGGTTTCACCAATGACTGGAACCCTCCCATCACAAGAAAGTTACCAACTGGACCGCTGAACCTTCAAAAACAAATTATTACTTTTTATTTTACAAAGCTTCTTTCCAACAGAGCATCTGTGCTGTTTAATTGATAAAATGACAGGATTTTAATTACCGTTTTAACCAATTAACTAATTATGTGAATCTAAAGCTGAATTGTCTTTTTTTTTTTATCTTGGAATTATTTTTACTTTTTCTGACTGCTTCCGATGCACCTTACGGTCTGAAAACACTTACATAATGTTTATCAGGCCAGTGAAGAATAAAAAAAAAAAATCCAGTTGTTGTAATGACAAGATTGAGCGCAGCAACAGAACACAAGGTAGTTATGCTGCATCAACAAGATGAGTTTCTTACTCTTTATAACGGTCCATGAAAATAGCTGTATTCTTGATCAACACCAATGTTTCGATGACTTTGCCTTGCTGTAGGAAGTTGGTTAGAGACACTGAGTGTTGTCCCGTCAGAAGACAAAGCTTGCTGAAGCTGCCTGCCATCTCTTCAAAGAGGATCCTGGAGGACTCCCCCAGAGATGAGCCCAGACTTGCTATAAAACAAAAACAGCGAAGATTCTATGATTATCCAGTCTGAATCCTCCACAAAAACAACCCAAAGATCACAAATATGTACCGCAGGCTAGAAGAGGTCTCACGATCTGACTCTTGACCTCGCTGAGCGTGCAGTAGAACTTCCTCTCGGCTGAGGCCAGCTCGTGGATTGTGGATATGAAACCCATTGCATTCTGGTCAGCAAGAGCCAAGCAGTTCAGTCCTCCTCCAAACACTTGGCTCACATAGCCAATCTTAAAGTAAGGAAGCACATGAAAAGCTTGAGCTAGAGCATCCTGGGTATTGATATCACAACTAATAATAATAATTCTGATAAAAAACACTACTATTTTCAAACATTATCTAAATAATACTAATATGTAAATTAAATTCCAATATTTATTCGACAGTAGTAGGTTACAACAATACTCTTTGCTTATCAAACGGCACATTGACCATAGCATGTCCCCAATGCAACACATGTCACAAATTTCTAAGAAAATGTAAGCTTTACAAAACTACTTTATTGCCAAATGGAAAAACCATTTAGTTGAAACATGTATTGGAAAGAAAATGAGAATTAAAAAACATGGTCAGACTAAAGCTGAGACCATGTAACAGGATTTCTGCTTGTGTCATAATGAAAAAAGGCTTTTAAACATGATTGGTCTATATTTAAAGACCTCTGTCATAACATGAAGAACATATACAAAAATAAATGCTGAATCAAAATAAATGTATCGCAATTGAACACTACTTTTAAAACACTCCAATCTCTTTTTTGCATTAAAAAGACCAAACACTGTTTTAAAAAGACCAAAAAATGTTTGCAACTGGCTTTAGTCAAGCTCTGTACTTCCTCAAAGCTAAAACCTGTCTGTGGTGACTTACAATCCCAGTGAGACTCACGCCAGTAACTGATAGCTGATTGGCTGCTGCATGTTGGTCTCATTTGTAGTCCTAATACAGTAAATAATAATTGGACAAAAAACACCACAAATCAACCAAGCAACAACAAAAGCAAAAACATTTAAAGACCATAAAATACTCCAGCCACTAGGGGTGCTGTGCTAACATTTGAGGACTGAGAGCATGCAACGATTAACATGCAGACATTTTTATTAATTCTCTGAGTTAAGAGAGATCTCGTTTTATACATAATTTAAAAAGTTCCTACATTACGCTGTATGTAATATAAAATGTCTTAGAACACTGTGAGCTGCAGTTCTGCTTCAGCTCCAGGGACCCAGCATTGGATTTTCTCCCAGTGTCAGAGCTTAATCTCAGTGTTAAAGCTGATTCTGCTCTTTCTCATGCTTGATCATTTGGTCCTGGGAGTGCCGATTGGCTGTTGGCTACTGTGAATTATCACGTCACATATCGGCGTGCGTCCTAATACGTTGGTCTATGCGCAATTGTTAGCATATGTTTTAGAATAAAATGACAGAAATTATTATAAAAATAACTGCAAGCAGTAATGCGGGGCCAAGCATCCAGTAGGCAAAACGTGAGCAGAAGCACCATCAAAATGTAAACCAAAGACATGAAATCGACAAAAAAAAAAAAATTTGAGCACTATTTAAAATTTTATAAATTTTGACCATTAGGTGGCGCTCTTAGTAATTAACGCCCAAAACAGCTGACACAGGAAAAATGGACATGGTTTGACTCGGCTTGATGCTCCAAACGCGCTGATACCAATTTCATGATTTTTGAAAAAACGGTTTGGGAAATACAGGCCGAATTGCCATATTTTGATATCTCCGGACCACTAGGGGGCAGAGCGACGAAACACTGCATGCAGCCCCAGATCATAGGTGTTACAACATAGACAAAGTTTGGTGTACATAAGCTAAAGCGTTGCGAAGTTATAGCCTTACAATCATTTTTGCGAGTTTTGCGTAAGGATCATTCACTAATAATTCAATAACGGTTTACCGAATCAAAAATACAAGAAATAACTTTTATTCGGCATAGTCAGTAGATGATATGGAGCGAATTTCGTGAAGTTTGGACGAAAGGCCACGGAGAAGTTGGCAAAAGTAGGTTTTACATAAAATTCAGAATGGCGGAAAAATTTAGATGGCGTAAAATGACGTCATAGGGTCAGGTTGATTGAGCCAAGGAATCAGCGGGAAGTGGAATTTCGTTTATACGACTTACGGTTCAAAAGTTATTAGCATAAACATGGGTTAACTTATTAACCTATTGGTGGCGCTAGACGGTATTGTTTGAAGAGTTCAAATTTGGTCAGATTTTAGGTCAGAGGCTTGGCAGTGAGTGGGCCAAATTTCATAACTTTCCCACAAACGGTTCATACAGCTGCCATTGACTTTGCGGCGGAAATGGAAGAAGAAGAAGAATCGGAAGAAGAAGAATAATAGGAAGAAACGGAACAAACATAATAGGTGCCTTCGCAGCTTTGCTGCTTGGCCCCTAATTATGATAGTATACATACATGTTTACTGTATTCATTGTAAACAATCAATAATGTCATGTTTCACATTAGTGCAAAAAAAGATAACGACAAAGTGTGCGATTCGCCATTCTAAGGAATGCCTAGGCAATGTAAAGAATGCTAAAAGTAAGTAAAAGGTCTAATCCCACCATTCCCCTCCCACCATCCTCTGTGTGGTTGTTTAGGGTAAACGCAAGCATCATATGCAAAGATAATTATTAAAATGCGGCTTATTGTTGCGACAATGCTGTCAGTGCCACACCATGGAAATCAGCTAGAAAGCAATTTAGTTAAGAAACCGTGGGTGCTTTCCCATCATCTTTTTATTGTGTGTTCTCTACTGTGTGGCACCATGTCTGAAGGGAGTGGACCATCAGGGTGAGAATCAATGGTTTCACTATGGATTCTTTCACTTTCGACAACACATGTTGATTCATAAAGGCTTCTCCTCTTGGGCACTTTTTCCTTGGCATTGCATAAAATATCTAGTCAAAGCATGCAATGTCTTTGCATCGATTTTTCCATGATTTCCACTTTGCTAGTAACATCTACACTGAACTAAAAAGTAGATGAAAAGTGTTCATACATTCATGCAGAAAGGAAGGAGGGTGGGCATCTGGGTGAAGGTCCCATTGAGGAGATGAGCACCCTCAGTCTTCTCCAGCACCTGCTCTCCACTGTAGTACAGTATGGGCTGATAACAGTCTCCATCAGCTAGCAGCAGAGTGTGCGTGTGCCCAGCAGCCATGTCCCATACGCGGATCCCATCTGAAATCTATTACAAGCACAAACGCTTGATCAATATTCTGTGTAGAAGACAACGTACATTCATTAACACAGGAGGCATACCATAGTGAGATCTGGAACTGTGTTAGGCGCATTCATCCGACCCAACTGCCCGAATTTATCACTGCCCCATGAGTAAACCTGTAATTGAGGGAGGTTTAATGTATGACTACTGGAGATCATTTCTATCAGCTGAAACAAATTATTAGAAAGAAAAAGCCGCATGCTCATTTGTCGAGATGTCTCCAACTACAGCTCTAACCCTATTAGAACAACAGTCTGAAACTGGGGGGGGGGGGGAGTTGCTTCGGTGAACTGCAATTCACTCCATGCCACACGGTGGCACAGAAGCAATTCACACTGTGTGAGGTGCATTCATAGAATCGCATGCAAATCGGGGTTAATGCACACGTGCGACAATTGTACAGATTGAAGTAAAAATGAGACACAGGCTGGCGAGATGCTTCTCAGATATCTGCGTCTCTCGGCGAGTCACAAACGCTTTTGTTTCGCCATAATGTCTATGATTAACAATGAGACTAAGCAATGAGAGCCACATCCAGAGGGCACAAAAGCATAAACTGCAATATAAACAGTGGTTTTGGTTCAGAAGGAGGTTTTCTTTTTGGTTTATTTGGACCCAATAAATTAATTTAAATTTAGTGTTCTCCCATTTTGATAACAATCCCAGTCTTGCCCATCAGAGTGACACCCGTGACCAAATCTTTCTCATGAGTGCTTGGTTGTGAGATGCAGTTTGAAAACATGGACACCGTTCTGTCTAAAATCATGGCGTGTGAAATCCTCTGCTGTCGATCTCTTGTGCTGTTTAAATTCAGCAACGACTGGATGCTTCTCCAGACAATCTCTGTAATTTCTCCTTCTGCCCCTCTGGGAGTACAGCTCCTCGTTATGTTCTCGAGTGCCACCTATTGCTGCCTTTCCCGGCTGAAGACACGTGACCACACGAGCCAATCACAGCATTTTAAACACACCGTGAAGACAAAAAACGTTTCTTGCAAAATGACGCACCGTTTTTCCGGCTGGTGTGTATAGTTACATTAGTGTCGTGTAATCAAGGCTAAAGTTTTACTGCCTGCAGCCCCTGCATTAAAAAAAACGCATCGGTGTGTAAAGGCCTTCTGATACCATCCCACAGCTCTCATTGCTGGTGTTCTGGAAGCGTTGGTCCCATTATGTTGCTGCATTTGGGAACTATTGCATTTATCTGCAACATTTGTGTGAAGTTAGATTTGTGTAAAAACAAAAAAAAGATAAATTTGTTTTGGCACAAATCTTATTGCGTACATTTTTATCGTGACCCATCACTCACCTCACATTGAGCCGTCAGCGCCAAGGAATGATTTGCTCCAGCCGTGATCTTGACAACCTCCATTTTGCTCAAGCTCTTTATGCAGAGAGGCTGTAACCTTAGGGAGTAAACAGATGTTCTAGTGAAGCCATGGGGTTAAGAAACTCAACGATAAATTTAAAAAAATCCTGGAAGTGAGCGTTTATGACTGCTCTGCTGTACCTAGGCAAATAATCTCCATGGCCCAGCTGACCTTCGTGGCCTTTCCCCCAGCTCCACACCTCAGTGAAGAGAGAAGGAAGAGAGCTTCTGGATTGGGAGGTAGCAGCTCTAGAATCTGAAACAGACACTGAAGTATATATCTTGTGTCTATGCATACTGTCTCTCGTGGAGTGACCTGATCTATCCTCTTTTGATCCAGCCGCGTGTTCTCGGTTACTGCACATGGCTGGAAAGGATTTATATTCTTCTTATTAGTGTTTAATTAGGTGCATTTTTAGATTTAAGTGGTCATGTGTTTGTGTCTAGTTTTGCTGAGCCTAAAGCTTTGTTCGATGTTCGTCTGCCATGATCTTTCCTGTCTTGCATCATGACTCTGCCCTGAACGTTACTGGCTCTTGTTTGGTTCCCCTTAAATTCTCAATGTGAGCTAGTTTCACAATCTCCGATCTTTTGTGTCCCTAGTCTAGAGTAATCAACTGTTTTATTCAAGTCCAGTTTCATATTTTCAGATTTTGGACTTTATAGTTGCTGAAGTGACCTTTCTGCCCCTCTGGGAGTACAGCATCTTGTTTTTTTTGTTTTTTTTTCTCAAGCTCCGCCTACTGCTACCTTTCCCGGCTGAAGACATGTGACCAAATGAGGCAATCACAGCGTTTGACGCACTGCTGAAAAAAAAAAAACGGCTCGGTGCGCATCTTGAAAACTGTGTGTTCTTTCCAGCTGGTGCTTAAATTCACATTAGTGGCTGTGTAATTAAGACTAAAGCCCCTGCATACAAAGATAAATACGTGTGTAAAGGCCTTACATTAGCCAATTTACTTCTTAAAATCTCAAAACATCACACGTTTGAAGCCCTGGTTTCCTCCTACTGTTTACAATCAGAGGGGAGGTGGAGATGGGCTGGGTTAATGGTAGACCGAGAAAGGATCTTAAGCCATTTTACAGAATTCACAAGGAATGTCATTTTCAGATGGGCATCAACATTACTCGTGATTAACAGAAAACCCCAGGATGGATTTTGACGATGTTAAGGAGGGGGGGATCTGTAAACATATCAATAAGCTACCATTTTGATTAAATAAACAAAAATGTTAGATTTTATTATGAGGTTGTAACTCCCCTGCATTGATACCTGGAAGAAGTGATACTTGAGGTTCAAAGTACCTGAAGAGAAGCCTCTGTGACCATGTGCTCCCGTCTCTTCAAGTGTGATGTCCGTCAGACTCCTGCTGTTCTTGCTCTGAAGAGGACCATCACTCTCTCTACTCTCCGCACAGGACTCAAACAAACAACCATTGCTCATACCGAGTTCACTGAGGAAAATGCCTCCATCCAAACTGGAGGTCTGTGAAGAATCATCAGAGGTGGAATCCAATGTCTGTGATAACTGTGGGGAGTGCATCTGCTCAGTGATGGCTTCTGCTGTGCTGTGCTTTCTGTCAGATGTGACTGGATCAGTTCTCGTTAGTGTTGGTGAAAGTTCATCACTTGGGTCTGCTCGAAAAGCAGAGGTCAGTGAAGACTGGCGGCTCAGAGAATTTGATACTCCACCTGCTGAGACCTCTGCTTGCTCAGCGAGGATTTGATCCGAAATCCTTTTGAGGTAGTCTTTTAAAGCCTGCTCATCAGGGTAGGGAGTGCTTTTGGTTCTTTGCAAGCGTGGGGGTTCAGTATGATCTGGTGGGGTCTCCTGGTTTGTGGTGCTTCCTTCGAAAGCAGTGGTCTGCTCTGTTACATGGTAGTGGAGTGGCACACTTTTTCTTTGTGGTCCCTGAGCCGGAGAACTATGTCCTGACCACCGACCTTCTTTTGAACCAACTAGTTCCACTCCCAGAGGGCAGTAATGCTCATCTGAAATAACGACATGGTCTTTCTTGTCAGTGAAGGTGTAATGGACCTCACTGCACTCATCACATTTATCCTCTTGTGTTTGCTGATGGTCTGGGGATATGGATAACTGAACCAACGCTAGGCTGTGAAACCCTCCACAAGCAATTTGAACCACATATCTTCCCACAAGATGCTCCACTTTTTGGGGTTTCCAGACTGGGAACATGTTGGTGACCAGTCCCAGTTGGCAGCCACTTCCCCAGGCCCACACCTCATGACTCCTGGACAAAGCCAGCGTGTGCTGCGCTCCACAGGCAACAGTCACAACTTTAATAAGCTGTGGGGGACGAGGCTCGTCATCTACCACACTAACAGGAGTGGGACTGGGCACCCAGTTGGATCCAGTGACGCCGCACTGGCCGTAGGAGTTCTCACCCCACATGTAGACGAGGCCATCTTCAGTTATAGCAGAACAGTGGTAGCTACCCGCTGACACAGAGATGACATGCTGACCATTGAGGGAGCTCTCTAAAACAGGCCCAGCAGGCTGGGGTTCCTCTTGTTTCCACGGCTGCTCACCAAAGCTGTAAACCTGGCCCTCTGAGAGGAAAAAGATTGAAAGGCGACATAATTAATGAGAACATTTTTAAACAGCTGTGCAAAACCTACATGCAGCATGCACTGTAATTAGAGATGTTCCGATACCATTTTTCCCCTCCCGATACCGATCTCAATACTTGGGCTCAGGGTATCGGCCAATACCGAGAACCGCTCCGATACCTGGGTGTGTATCGGTATAAACAGCTGTAGCTGTTTCTCGATGGTTGCGAATCGTTTCTTGACGGCCTCAAGAAGGGTGTTTTTCATTGTTTTTATACCAGTGTCCTCCTGGCTCTCCCGAGCAAGCAGCTGTTTTAGAACTGTAACTGAGGGGATCACTTCCGCTACAGACGAGGTGGAGGAGCTAATCTGTTTTTTCATGGCTTTTTCCATGTTGCTTGTGTTGTCGTGTAGTTTACATGAAATGTGTTCACGCGCTGTCTCATATAATTTAGAGAGCGCTGTTTCGGAGATATATTTGCGACCAGCCAAACTGTACCGAGGCTCCAAATGTTCAATTAAGCAGCGAAAGCCCATGTTTTCGACCACTGACAGTGGCTGGTCATCCAGTACAATAAACTCGATAATCCTGTGGTTATCTTTATTGCTCGTTGGCTGTCTTGTGTAAACTTTTCTTTTTGTTTGAATGAAGCTTCCAATGTTTGTTGCGTCTGGCGCGGCTTGTCCTTCTCATTGGTTGCTTGTGGCAACACGACACAACTTCCTGTGTTTACATTCTGAGCAGCGCCAGCGAAGAAGAATTGATTTCTCCTTTGCAGCGATAAGCAAAGCTAGCGGGCACAACAAGGTTATGTTTATGAAAATGGTATCGGATCGGTACATGGACTCAAATACTCGCCGATACCGATGCCAGATTTTTTTGTGGTATCAGCAGCATTTTCGATACTGGTATCGGAATAGGAACAACTCTAACTGTAATGGTATTTTTTTATAGAGGTGTGTCTCAATTTATGATTTTGTATAAGCGAGGCTGCAGCTCAGATCTGGTGTTTGTTAGTCTGTGTAAGGACAGTTAATGCTGTTACACTATCTAAAGGAGGGTGGAGATAAACAGCAGATTGTTATGTAAAACTCCAAATTTATGTACCTTCCCTTCAGCCTAGCCTCCCTGGTTGCCATTGGATAGCATTTCTCATATTTAGCTTTTCCTCTAACAGTAAAAATTTTTTCATTTCCTGCCTAATTTTGTGACCCATATTAAGAGTGGGCGATATCTCGATATTTAAAATATATCGAGATATTTTTTAAACTCGATATGAATTCTGGCATCTCGTATATATCGATATAATGTCTTATTTTTAATTTTCGCCACTTTG